>JAKCWG010000027.1:0-69029 GCA_021464415.1 Lonicera japonica
TTGCCATTTTACATGGTAAACTTATTTCTAACTACTAATTAATTGTTTTTTTTTAATTGTATCATTTGACACAGAAATAACCTAGTTAGTATTTAAACTAAAACAACTATACAAAGTTATGATACTAATTTATCTAACGTTCCTATTTTGCCTTCATGCTATTGTTTTGAATAAAAACACATAAGCAATCAACATTCAAACTCATAATCTTAAAGTTATAAATAATAGTTTTAACTATTGAATCAATAATATTTTTATGTTTAAATTTACACGCACATATAAATAATGCGTGTACATATATCGTTTGTACTGGGTCTAGTGTTTAAAAAATTTAACTAGGCCAATACCTAATAGGCTTATATATAGTATTGGTTTTTAACGTCCGGCCATTGAGTAGAACCTTCTAGCTATACTGTGTCTTAATCATCAATTTTATTTTTTCCTTTTTGGTCCTATCATCAATTTTGTTTTGTATCAAATGTTGTTTTATCTTTGGATCTTGCTATCATCACTTACCGACATATTTCCACCACAAAATGAACGAAGTGGTGGGGCCATTATTTTTGATAAGAAATTAACTCTCATTCAAACTCTTACCTAGAAAAGAAACCACTATCAGGAAATAAATACATTATTAAAACTATATTTTAATTCTTGCATAAATTAATATTAACTTGGATTTTCTATTATTCTAGTTACAAATAGGATATGTCCACATATAACTTTTATTTTTTAAAGATAATTTAAAAATATTAAATTTCAATATAATTCTCATTAGTGAGTTTTTAAATGCACCATAAAGAAGTCCCACCTTTCTTAAAATTTTACCCCGTTGCATGTATATATGTGTTTTATCATTAAATTAAAAGTTAATGTAATACTTCACAATTTGATTGTGATTTTTGTTTAGTGTTCTAAAAGGCAGTATAGGTGATACCTCTCCGCCGAGAATAAGGGTTAGGCGTTGGATTAGGAGAAATTGTTCAGTAGGCAGGGTTAGGTGAGCAGTTTTGGGGTTTGTTTTATTTTAAAAAATAATGAAAAGATTTGGACCAAAACGTC
The DNA here is from genome assembly GCA_021464415.1 of Lonicera japonica. Classification (NCBI taxonomy): domain Eukaryota; kingdom Viridiplantae; phylum Streptophyta; class Magnoliopsida; order Dipsacales; family Caprifoliaceae; genus Lonicera; species Lonicera japonica. Next base: position 1,063 of record JAKCWG010000027.1, read on the forward strand.
GTCGTTTTACAAGTATTGTGTTTTTTCTGCATTTTATTTTCTATATATAATTTTAAAAATAAAAAATATAATTAAAAAAAATTGCGTAGCGCCTAGCCAGCTAAGTCCGCCTAGCGCTTTTAGAACTTTTTTTGATTTATATTTTAAGTATTAGATCCCTATACTTGATATTCTAATTTTGTCAAAAAAACAAATTGAACTCCTAGTTTGAAACATCCAACAAAAATACTCCATAAATATTGCTTTTGAAGCTAATAAATCATTTGTTTGAGGAAAAAGACAATGGGGAAGAAGGGTCATTTCTCTTTAAAGCTAGATATGAGTAAGGCATACAATGGGGTGGAGTGGACTTTTTTTAGCAGAATTTTTGAAAAAATGGGGTTTCATGAGAGGTTTGTAATTAGTGAAGTCATGCGTTGTGTCACCACGGCAAGTTTTTCCACAATCATTAAAGGGGAACCTCTTGGGGTCTTCGCCAAGGGGATTCTTTGTCTCCATACTTATTTATTATTTGTACCGAATGATTGTCTTATCTCTTTCAGGTGGCAACGACCAGAGGCGGGGCCAAACATGGCCCCACGTGAACCGTTGTAAAATTTTTGCATAGTATGGGAGCTTATTCGAGATAGTGTGAAAAGTTGAGGGTCATGCGATGTTATAAAAGTAAAACTTGTGAGTGGGAGAGGAGGGTGTTTTGTGTAAGACGCTATGTAAGTTGCGGGCAGCATGCGTGATTATGGTTGAGGACTAGGGCCATTCATTTTAATCTTATTCCCCCAAAAATATTTTATTTATTTTTTTTATTTTTAATATTAAGATTTAAGTGTTTTAAGATTTATTTGTTTTAAAAATTGTTAATATATTTATTTGTTGGTTATTATTTATTAATATTTATTTGTTTCTTAGATTGTTAATTATTAATATTAATGTTGATATTTGCTTTTAGGTGTTTATTAATATATTTTTTTGTTAGTTATTATTTATTAATGTTGATTTTTTTATTATATTGTTTAATATTGATAATAAATTTTGTTATTGAGGTTGATTTGCTTATTAGATTGTTATTTGATAAGTTAATATATTAATATATTTATTTTTTGGTTATTGTAGTTGATTCAATATTAGCTTAGAAAATTCCTGAAATTTTTTTTTTGGCCCCACTTGAAAAAAATTCCTGGCTCCGCCACTGGCAACGACAAATGGAGATTTTCTAGTTTGAGTGCTAGTGGAAGATGTGGGAGGTTGTGAAGGGTGTGTTAGGGGGTAGAGGAAGCAAAAAAATGACAAATCCCTGGAACTCCCAGTTATGATGGGAAAAAAAAAATTAGGATTTTGCGTGTATGAGAGAATGGGTTTGGAAGAGGATAAAGGTATGTAAAGAAAAATTATCTCAAGGGGGGTAAAGAAGTTTTAATCAAGGTTGTAGGCTTGTAGCATAAGCGGTACCTACGTATGCTCTATGAGTTGTTTTAAACTACCGGATTTTATTTGTGAGGAGATTAATTCGCTGATTTCTAACTTTTGGTGGAGTAAACAATGAAAACTCGAGGGGTACGAAGTGAATTAGTTAGTTTACGCGAGCAAGATGTACAAAGAAAGAAGGAGGGTTGTTTTCATGAAATTCTAAAATTATCAACAACAATCGTGTGGCAAAAACAAGGTTGGCGAATCATTTTGAACTAGTCTTCGCAGATGGTTGGGGTCCAAAAGCTAAATACTTTCCAAATTTGTCGATTTAGGAAGGTGGTAGACACCGTTGCGCGTCGTTTATTTAGAAAGCATTTATGACAGCTAGGGGGTTCTTGAGCGACGCACTAGATGGCGTTTAGGAAACGGATAAATGGTGTCAATTTGGGGTGATTCGTTGGTTGCAGAGACCTGCCAGCTGGAGCTCGGGAAGGATTTTGGTCAGCAACAAGACAAAATCAATAAACTCCTTATCTTTTTAATATGTCCATGGGTCAGTCTTCTACTGTACTGTTCAAACCCCCACTGGCAAGTTGTAATAATTCATATAAAAGTTTTATTAATAAACAAAAATAAATCATGTGCTTTTCAATATCTTTTATATTAATGTTTTTTTTAACCCTTAATTAAGAAGTTTACGCACAAATTTAGGAATAAGGGCGATGCTTTTTGATTTTTAAAAATGCATAAACAAAAAAAAATTGTGTTACTGAAATTTAAAAGGCATTCTTAAATAATTAATAATGCATTTGTTACAAGATATGATATAATATATTTATGTACTAAAAAAAAACTTTTACATAAATTTATGTTACATATATAAAATAATTATATATTTTATCTAACAATTACTTATAGGGTTGCCATGATTTTTAACTTCAATGAAAATGATATAAACTGTATATTTTAACAGGTATCTACTGATCGCGCCACAAATATCGGTGCATCTTAAGTTATTAGTAAATTTATGATTTTTCTTTTGGTACCAGGAAAATGGGGGCAAGAAGACTGACCATATTTTTCGAAGGATTTGTGGACAAAAGGGATAAGGCGTGGAACGACGTCGTCAGTGAAAGTGATGGGGTTAAGTCTGGCTTGTTCAGTCATGAGGGACATGTCTTTTAAGTCTCCAACCAGTAGCCTGTAGGGATTTCCGTTGAGACCTTGGGCTCTGAGTTGCATCTCCATCTTCCGTGGACTCAACCACACCCAATTCAATACTCTCCATCCCAATATTCCTACATATATAATACTACTACATATACATATTGCAACCAACGAGGAGTAGTAGTTTAGTAAAATCTCCATATTTTAGAGAGAGAGAGAGAGAGAGAGAGAGAGAGAGAGAGAGAGAGAGAGGATATGGTGTTTATGCAGAGTACTCTGAACTTTATGGCAACAATGATTGTGATTTTTTGTAAGCAAATATATGATGGGGACTTGAAGGTAATAAAAATTTGTTTGGTCAGCATAAAATACATAGTAGTACTCCTAATACTTATGCACCATCTGTCTGGAAGAGTAATTATGACCAACATATTTATCTACATTTGGCTGTCACGTTTATTTGTTTGGTTTGTGTTTTGAAAATGAAAAAAATATTTTTTATTTTTTTAAAATATTTTTTTCTAATATTTAAGATATTTTGTCAACATTTGGTTCATAGATAAATTCTTCTTTTTTTGTTGAATTACTTTCTCTATGTTTGTCGATTCCCATAGAAGCAGGCACTATTCACACTCACATTAGTAACATCTATTAAGAGTATCCTGCTTTACCCCACTTACAATTTCTAAGGTAGAGAAGTCACTAAAGGCATAGCTTATCCGTACAACAATGCAAACAACACTAAATTATCACAAGAATGGTGGAGATAATTATCTCCCTAGTGCTACTCGCGAAAAACACTCGAGATTTAGTTTTTCCTTTAAATCTAGATCTTGGGATCTCTAGTTACTAATATTTCTTTAATAGGCTTATGATCTCATTCCCTTCAATAAACTCTTTGCTTTATGTGAACACCTCATTTTGTAACCCTCGTAAGAATTATGTTCTCTAAAAAAATGAGCACGCATGCATGCACGAACATTCATAGATGCACGCATACTATGTACATGTGATACAGGTCAAAGAAGGAAACTGAAAGGACACCTGGACGAGAAGTTACAAGAGTTAACGGAAACTGCCGGAATTGGAAGCCTTCAATTTTGTGAAAGCCTGTACAATGAGACTTACCTAATTCTGATCATCCTAAAACTTTGAGGGTTATTAGATAGTTCCATAAGGAGTAACATACTAAAAAATAAGCTCGATCCGATTGCTGAATCTCCTTAAATTCAGAGAATCGGGAGTTCATTTTGGGTGATCAAATGGAGGCCATCCCGAACTCCGCTCGGCATCAAATTTTTACCGGGTCTATAAGACTTCTATTGCAAATACATATCTAAAAATCAGCATCATCCAACGGCTATAACTTCACTTCTTGAACAACAAGTGAGCTTGTTGTACACAAGTATGTTTCCTATGCGAGAAAAACTCTTTGTACTAATCCGAGGAAACAGAGTCTTTCCCGAACTTTGATCGGCTTCAAATTTTTACAGGGTGTAGAAGACTTCTATTTCCAATACATATCCAAAAATCAGCATCATCCAATGGTGGGAAGGCTTTGTGATAAGCTCCTAGAGTTCTGGTTACAATATATTTTCTTGCTCTCCAAGTAATCTACAGCTATATATAGACCCCCTCTATTCATATTTTTCATCAACAATCAAGGGGATTTCGTGGTACACACTAAAAGACTCATATTCTCTCCATCTGAGAGGGCTCAGGTACAATTTTCTCTGTCCTCTTTTATTTATTCGTCTGTATTATAATTCAGACTCTTATCTGCATAATTACTATCAATAGCAATAGCACACAAGAACCGAATTATAACATGCAAATATCATACTTAAGAGACTGAAAGGGCGAATTAGGTGCTTAACACCTTCTCAATTTGTAACTTAATTTTCGAACCTTCAAATCAACTGATTTCGCATACATTATGTATAAGAGGATATTTAGTACATAAATACATCTCTTTTACCAAACATTTTATTGTATAGTAAACAAAATTTTATTTTTTATTTTAATATTTTTTTTACACAAAATTATCCACAAATAACACGGAATAGCCCCCAAGGACATAGGCATCAAGAACGTGGGTTCTCACAGTGGCAACTCCATTGGGGATTTTTTTAAGAAGATTAGACTCTAAACAAAAGTAGAATATGCGCGGATAATTGTTTCTATTTGCGTGTTTTTTCGTTTTGACCTTAGTTTTAGGATAACAAATATGCGACTTAGATGGATACCATGATTCCCTTTTTTGTTTGAAATAATTGTTTGAGAAAAATCTTTTCGTAAGTAAAAATTAAAAGTACTCGAACAAACCCTAAAGCGTTCATCATAATACACCTCCATAATTGTTATTTTGCACGCACGCATTATCATCATGCATAATCGCGAGTGTGAAATTACCCCAATTTAACCCAAAAATACCGCTTAATGAGTAGGGAGTTGGCTCGTCTAGGTCAACATAAACCGAAAGCTCTTATTTCCACTCTCTTTGGCCAAGTACCAACCGAGGTATATCGAGTAACGAGAACACTAACGTACTCGGGACGTATATCAAAAGGTTGGGGTATATAGCAAAACCTATCCAAATAGGAGGGAGCCTAAACCTTACCCCTTAAACTACGCTTGCATATTGGATTTGTTAGCCTAATACACTTGAATTTATGCATGTTTTCCTAACCGTCAGTCATGAGATTAGTGAACTAAAGACCTTGTCATACATACCAATTCTTAGTTTGGCAAGCATGGCCGGTGGCTGTCCAACCCCGCTCGTAAAAATCCCTCACTAAAACCCGTTAGTGAGAATTTTTCTTTCACTATTTTCATGAAAAGTAACTCTAAGAAAAGAGAACTACCCGATTTTTCAAAATGTTTCCAAAATATGTTTTCTAAAAAATGAGTCATTTTCCAAAACAAGTTTTCAAAATTAACTTTCAAAAACGGAAAGTTATAAGGGCACCTCGAAAATTTATATTCTTACTTTAAACTTGTCCACGGGGCTCTCAAGTTGTTTTTTGTTTGTCTATTTTTTCCTAAACATCAAAAAGTGGTTTTCAATTTTATTTTTATGTCGAGTCATAGTTTTTCGAGAATTATGCAACCAATGGCAAAATATTAATTTTTTTTGTCAATCTCTGATTTCTTTCTCCCCGTTCTTCACCACACTCAAATTATCTACTGTTAACACTGAATGGCTGACGTCTTAGAGATCAAACTAGACGATTCACGAGACTAGACCCACCACCAATCATCCCTCCTAGCAACACCGAGCTATCGATTGATCAAAATGGGGTCAACAATACTTAGGGTAACCTTGGTGAAGCCTCTCATGCAGCAGATCCGCTGTCCGTGAACACCTTGCTTGCCACGTGGGCACTAGTCGAACCGAATCAACTGAACCCTAACCTCACTCATAACCAAGACCGAGGTCAACCAGTTCCCCCACCTCAGCAAAACATCCCACTAGCTCCCCCACCGTACCAAGCCCCACCAGTGCATGATCCTGTCAATGCATGGCACCACACAAACATAAACCACCCCGACAACACCACAATTCACTTTTTTAGGGACATGAGCCAGATTCGTATATGGGCAGTATGCTGAATCAGTGGTTGAACAGGCTAAGGAGAATTAGGCTATTATTATGTTGAAAGAGCATATGAAAACTTTGAATAAGATGGTAACAGATAAAGCCGATGACTTAGTTGATCTCCAAAATTTGTCTTTTTTCCCAGAAGCCAGGTTTCCAATCGGTTTTAAGCTTCCCAATATAGAAAATTTCTCGGGAAATAATCCCCCTTATCTTCATCTCAAGGTCTATGTCCATACTATGCAGTTGTATGGACTGAATGAGATTCACTTAGCCTAATGTTTCCATCAAACTTTAACTGCACATGGACACAATTAGTTCTTAGAATTAGAGAAACACTAGTGATAGATTCGAAGAGTATCGAGAAAGAATTTATGGAGCACTATAAGTCAAACGAGGAGCTGAGAGTTACCCGTAAGCACCTCAAAATGACTAAGCGGCGAGAAAATGAAAGTGCCAGCAACTTCATCACACAGTGGAGGAAATTGGCATCACAGATGATTGACTGAATTTCTGAGGAAGAGCTGTGGGTTTAATTGTCAAAAATTTTAAGCCTGTGATTAAAGATGGCATGGGGTGACAGTACTTTGAGAAATACAAGGCTATAATGCACATGGCCCACAAAGCCGAAGAGGAGCTTGCAAAAGTTCCCGAGGTTAAAAAGGCCTCGTCCCAATACAAGAAATATGTTTCTGCTGTTAATCAAGTGTGGTCCTATTAGAATTCGGGTCCTTACCAACAAACCAATTTTTAGTACCCATGAGAGCAGGGGTTTGCACATGGCCAAGGGTTCATTAATAAAACTCGAAATACTGGGAGAACTAAGGGTCGATGTTTTGCTCGCCTTCCTGCCACATTAAGTAAGACTTTAACCGCATTACAAGAAAGTGGAATCATATAACCATGGCACCCCGAGCCCCTCCCAAGCTGCTTCTTGTTAATTGGAACACCAATGAGCGTTGCGAATACCATCAAGGCCAGGTACACAAGACTGACCAGTGCATAGCCTTGAGGCACGCTATTCAAGATTTAATCGAGGCAGGAAAGATCCTTAACCCTGAGGCGCCAAATATTAGATGAGGGAAGCCTAAAGTAGAGGCAAACATCACTGGTCCAATTTACTTAAACCATCTTAGAAATAGGGGGAATTGAGAGAGAAATGAAGCGAAATTATAAGGGATAAGGTTAGAATAAGAACTTCTTATCAATGTACCGATTCATTTTAGTAATAAAATAAAATCATTTTTTCTAAATTGCCTCTGCTTAAACAATGTTCCTGAAAAGACACGGACGAGGAATCTAAATCGCAGAGCGTAGAGCTAGCATAGACACACTGAGGGTGCCGAGGGTACATGTGCGGAGGGTGCCGAGGGTACATGCATCGATGGTGTCGTCAAGAAGACTCAAACAGCTCCTCGAATGCTAGCCTCTCCATCATCACTCACACGCATTGAAGATACTGAAGGTATATGCACTGAGGGTGTCAATGAAAAAACCCGAATAGCTCTCCAAGGACTAGCCTCTCCATTCATCATTCGCATTGAGGGTACTCTACCCACACCATCACGACCCCGTGGTCACCCTATCAGTAGAACCAAAAATCCTACCTCTGAAGGTAGAATCAAGTTAGAAACTACAGGCCCCTGCCTCTCCCAAGAATCAAGCCAGTCTCAAATAATGTACACCCACCTATAAAAATACAAAACAGCGGTAATCCTCCTGAAACTTAGGATATAAGTAAAAGCAGCAACGCACACGAATTCTGATAGGCCTAAGAATCAATAAGCAAAAAGCAACTTGTCATGACTAAAGCATGACGCATGATCAGCAGAATCCTAAGATGGAAACACGCCATTTCTCTTGTAACTGATGTCACTTTGCACTCACTCACTAATTAAGCAGAAATCAATATTTGCCTTGTTAGTGCTGCTATATCTAGAAAAACGGCATGTCTTGCATGCATACATCTGCACTTAGATAATTTTAAGTAGTGTAACATACTTCATAAATCAGGCAACTCATGATTCACGACTTTTTCAAAATTAAACCAAGTTTTCAAAATGATGGTGTGATGATTTAAGAAGTATACGAATGCTATAAATTTAAGTAAGCATGGCATAAGCATTTGCATAGTGCATACACATGAACACTTGTATAAGTGTGCTGCGCATTGGTCGAAGAACACAAAGCACTAAGCTCCATGACCTGCTAGACAGGCTTTTGCCACCGCATCCCGATATATACCTCGATGGTTAGTCACACAACCATCAAACCTCCAACCAATGCACTCTTGATCATCACGATAAGATCAAATCATAATTCATCTTAAAGAGTCGAATCACATCAAAATTCCTCCCAAAGAGTCGAATCATGTCATAATTCCTCCGAGAGAGTTGAATCATAATTCCTCCCAGATAGTCGAATCACATCACAATTCCTCCTGGAGAGTCGAATCACAATTCCTCCCAGAGAGTCGAATTATGTCATAATTCCTCCTAGAGAGTCGAATCACGACAAAATTCCTTCCCCGAGAAAGTCGAATCATCGAATCATCTCCAAAAAATCAACCAGTAGAACCACTCCAATTCCCTTCAGAGAGATCACATCATAATTCCTCTAGAGAGTGAATCATATATAGAACAAAAGCCTTTTTTTAAAGGTAAATCCCAACCCTGCTATAGAAAGCCAAGCCTTTTCTGCTGGCAAAACCAAAGCCCTTTATACAGGCAAACCCAAGCCCTCTAAAAAAAAAACCTTTTGAAGGGATATAAGAGAAAGTTAGAAAAAGAAAGATTGGAATGAGAAAGTATTGCAACTAATACGCATGGAACAAGCCCCGTAAAAGGGTTTTTGGCTCAGCTTCTTCTCTTCTAAGAAGTCTTCAAGATACGCTTCCAAAAGTTCTCGAACCGAAAATCACAAACACAGCACGACAATGTCAAATGCGAACTTCCAAAGCAAATATTCTCAAATCTTAAAGACGATGATGCTCAAAAAAACCTGACTAAGTGAGAAGGAACAAAATGGGTATAAGAAAAAATTGAAAGAGTATAAAAGAGGATAAATCCCATAGTGCCAAAAGAAAAGAATATTAAAAAAAAACAAAAAGGCAAAAGATGACAGCGAGAGCCACACCATGAGTAACAACTAGGCTAAATGGCCCAGGGCTACATCTTAGGTTAGGAAGGCTGCTAACCATGCAAATGAAAAAACAAGTAAGCTACGTCAAAAATCTTTTAAACAATCAAGGAGGAATAAGGGCATCGAAAAACAGAAAAGATACATGCACAAAAAATGCACTCTTCTGACACAAGAAAAAATGCCAAAGAAGCAAAGCAAGAGGCAAAGTCCAAAATTTATGCACAATGTTCAAGAATTGAGAGAACATAACTCAATCATTTCTCAAGAAAAAAGAAGCCCACCAAAAGTTCTTGTTTTTTTTCAAAAAAAAAAAGAACCCACCAAAACTTTCTCTCTCTATTTATCTATATTTTCTTAGAGATTCGCAGCCTCGACAGATCATTAACTTTCATCACCTTAATGTATCATCAATCATTCAACAACTCAACCTCACATCTTAGCCAATAGGATGTCTTATTTTTCCACTAGACCATCAATTATCCTCCCCCAACAGATCGTTAATTCTCATATCAGCCTTTATCCTAACTAATAGGAGTTCTCATTTCCCCAGAAGACCTTCAATCATCATATCCTCAGCAGATCCCCAATCTCTCCAAACATAACCTTCCAAGCCAAAGTAATGTCCCTAGCAGACTTTCACCATCTCACACACTTCACTAAAGCATGGGGCTCACCCCTCTACGCGGTCCACACATGCAGGGAGCTCACCCCTTACGTGGTCCACACACTTCGCTAAAGTAGGGGGGTCACTTCTCTACGCGGTTTAAACATAACAATAGAATCAGAATCGTTGACAAAACCATTCCTGCTTGTGGGAGTACACCAGTTCAACATTGAATCATAATTGTTAACGGAACCGTCCCTGCCTGTGGGAGTACATTAGTTTAATAATATACTAAATCGTTGACAAAACCGTCCCTGCCTGTGAGAGTACATCAGTTCAACATCGAATCAGAATTGTTAACAAAACCGTCCCTGCCTATGAGAGTACATCAGTTTAAAAAGATAGCAAATCATTGGCAGAACCGTCCTTGTATGTAGGAGTACATCAGTTTAACAAAACACTAAATCGTTGACAGAAACATCCCTGCCTGTTGGAATATACCAATTTTGAATTGCTGATAGAGCTGTCCTCGTCAAATAGGAGTACAAAAATTCAACACATTATAGAAAAGCACCAAACGTATCCCAAGCACCCCGGAATCACCCATCCATCCACAGCGGAGATAAACATCATAGCACGACATCATTTGCACGGCATCATTTTCAAAAAATAGCACATAGGATTCATGCGAGTGACGCAAAATTATGTGTTCTCGTTATCGACCTAGTTTCATTGCTTTACAAAGAACCTAGGCCAAGAAGGTCCGTGAACACCTCATTTTGCGACCATCGCAAAAAATTTGATCTCTAAGGAAATGAGCACGCATGCATGCATGAGCATTCATAGATGCACACATACTATGTACATGTGATACAGGTCAAAGAAGGAAGCCGAAAATGACACCCGGATGAGAAGTTACGAAAGTTACCGAAAATTGTCAGAATTGAAAGCCGTCAATCTTATGAAAGCTTATATAATGAGACTTACCCAATTCTGATCATCCTAAAACTTTGAGGGTTATTATATAGTTCCATAAGGAGTAACATACTAAAAATAAGCTCTATTCGACAGCAAAATCTCTTGAAATTCAGAGAATCAGGAGTTCATTTTAGGTGATCAAATGGAGGCTTTCTCGACCTCGATCAGTTTCAAGTTTTGACCGGGTCTAGAAGACCTCTATTGCAAATACTTATCAAAAAATTAACATCATCCAATAGTTAGAACTCCACTTGTTGTACAACAAGTGAGCATGTTGTACGCAAGTATGTTTCCTATGCTGGAAAAACTCTTTGTACCAATCCGAGGAAAAAGAGTCATTCCCGAACTCCGATTGGCTTCAAATTTTTACAGGGTGTAGAAGACTTCTATTTCCAATACATATCGAAAAATCAACATCATCCAATAGTGGGAAGGCTTTGTGATAAGCTCCTAGAGTCTTGTCTACAATATATTTTCTTGCTCTCCAAGTAATCTACAGCTATATATAGACCCCCCTCCATTCATATTTTTCATCAACAGTCAAGGAAATTTCATGGTACACACCAAGAGACCCATATTCTCTCCCTCTGAGAGGGTAGGGTCCAGGTATAATTTTTTTATCTCTCCTCTTTTATTTATTCGTCAGTTTTATAATTCAGAATATTGTCTACATAATTACTATCGGTTGATAGTTTTTCAAAACCCATTTTTCAAATTGTTTTTCAAAACCAAAGACGTATAACAGACCCTAATCCAATTCCAAAGTAGTATTTTTACTCTCTTACTTTTCCAAAAGTTCGGATTAGCAGTATTCTTATACGAAGGAATCGATAATCACTGTATATTCAATCTATCTTATGAATTGCAGTATATGTGATAAATACTCAATTATGAGAGCACTAGCACCATCTATACCAGTTTAATCAATAGACTATGGCACACTATCGGTCAACTCGCCTCATATCACATCGAATATAGGATTCCACATCAAATCAGTTTCTAAAAAGCCCAAAGCTTTACAAAATCACTTATTTCATTATATCTACTATTATCAAACTCTTTTTTTCAAATCACGCACACACTTATTTTGAAAATCATGGGCAAACTAGGAAACACATCGTTTTCATCCCATTCCCAAAAATTCCAGTTTCTAAAGCAAGCATAGAAAGCTATAAAGTAATAGCAATAGCACAAAAGAACTAAATCATAAGATGCGCATATCTTACTTAAGAGACCGAAAGGGCGAATTGGGTGCCTAACATCTTCCCAATTCGTAACTTAATCCGCTAACCTTCAAATCAACTGGTTTCGCATACACTGTGTATAAGAGGATATTTAGTCCATAAATACGACTCTTTTACACAAACCTTTTGTTTGTTTAGTAAAACAAACTGGCGACTCTTATTCTTTTGAAAACCAATTTTCAAAGCAACAGCGAATCGCCGCCCACGAGAACTTAGGCGTCGAGAACGTGGGTTCTCACACTTTCTAATCTACATATGCTTATTATTTGTTAAGCCTAACATTATCATCTTAACTAAAAAAGAAAGCAACTTATTTAGGGTACTATGTCTATGACATACCATTTATTTTGGAATATTCTCTTTAAATTATGTGATACCACTGAAATTCACTTTTGCCTTAGTTAACTTAAAACAATGAATTTAAATTCCACACTAATAGTCTATTAAGTACTTATTCTTTCAAGGATTTCAAAACTCAAACAACTATTTAAATGCATGGACAAAATTATTTTACAAATATATATTTGTCCTTTGAATCAAATGATTCACTTCCACAAATGTATGTTTTACCTTTTCTTGGGTAAGGCATTATTATATTCTTTTGATCCTTAAAAGATTTTTCTTTTATATGCTAGGATCAAATAATCATTCTCAAATTTTATTTTCTCACATATACACTTGTGTGAGAACCTAGTTTTCAACTCCCTCAGATGAAGATTCTTGTTCCAAAATGGTTTAAGGGTTTTCTTAGTAAAAATATGTTTTAGAGTCGTTAATTTGTTTACAAGAAAACAAACAAAAGAACATACAAAAGATAATCTAAAAACATATTTTCTTTTACACATTAAAACCAAAAATAATTTGATAATTTCTTAGCTAAGGTTCGGGAATTATACTATAAATTTAGGAAAGTGTTAGGCACCAAATTTGCCCTTTTCGGTCTCCAAATGGATCATGTATATAATTCGTACTTAGATATCTTACAAGCAGTTTCAACGTTTTCAAATGCATCTTTTTAGATAATTAGTTTAAAACAATATTTAAAACATTAGACTCAAGCTTATAAGTGCTATGTATTCATTCGTAGAATGAAATTAGAGTCCCGTAGTTCGGTGTGATTCCAATTAGTTCTAGTGGGGTTTATGTTTTGAAAACATCTCAAGATAGTTTTTTGTTTATAGAAAACATGAAAGGCCTTCTTTTGAAAACTTTAAACTTCTTGGCAAACTATATAATTCTTATGAAAACTTGTATTTTAAATTTTTAATTAAAATTTGCATTTAAGAAATAAGATGTTGGTTATAGATTTATACCTTTATCACTTGAAAGAATAAAAGCTTCCTTGCCTTGATTTATAGAAGCTCTTCTTTGATTACCCCTGTCTTTTTCTCTAGCTTTCTCTCTCTAAAATAAGCTAAAATACTCTTTAATCTCATCAAACTCTCTCTTAATCTTCCAAATGATATTTCCAGTGTTGTTGTCTCAAATGAAGCAAAGCGAGCTCTATTTTCAGGGAAAAAATTGCTTTCACACGACATTTCTTGCACTCCAACAAGCCCATGCAACATCACCCACGCAATATTATGCTTGTGAACAGGTCTCACGCGGCAGGTGGCACGCGACAATACTCTTATTGCATGAGATGCGCTCATGAGATAAGCCTTCTCTTATGCCATAATATTTTTAAAATAGCTCCTTACCGAGCTCTGATTCATGCGAGGTTCTTTAGGTGACTTTCTGATCATATTTGGGTTCCCAAGACCCAAATTCAAGTGCAATTTCAGGAAAACATGGGTTCATGTAAGGGTTGCAAATTTGGGTGTATACAAAAACCCTCTCGACACATGATTCTTGCTTGCAAGAATACTATGATGACAAAAAGAAGAGAGTCAATTTGTGACTCTCGCAAGAGTCCTTAATTGATTAAGACTTTGAAAAAAATTAAAATTAAAAGGAACTCGATTGGCGAATTATCTCTTTATGTCATAGGCAATACATACCACTACTAACTCCTTCCTTAGGCTATTTTCGGATTTTCCTTGATACATTAATCCTTTCCCAACCCACTCTTGGGGTGCCTTGCCAGTCCACCCTTAGGATATTTTAAAATAACATTGATTACCCTGATGTTATTGATCCTTACAATACTTTTTCATGAGCAGCATATCTTCAAGAATTGTTCTTATTTTCTGTGACATATTTAAAGAAATTTCTTGGAACTCATATTTTTTTGAATGACACCTTCTTGACTTCGTCTGTGTGATTATGCTTCCATGACCTCTAGGTAAGGTACTAAAAAAGTTAGCGGGCTAGCACGTGTGGAAGCGAATTAACAAATTAACCCTAGGTTTGTTATTTGGTGGTTGAATTCTTAAAAACCAATTTTAATCGAATCAAAAAGTAAATTAGAATTCTATAGATTTTAATTCTGAAAAATATGTTTAGTATTTTTTAGCATGTATCAATTAATAAAGTAATTAATTAGATAAGCAAACACTAGAATTAATGAGGTATCCTTACAGTGCAGGACTAATACACAATAATTTACTATATGCACAAAAGTTACAGACTCGATTAATCACAAACCACATAGACTTGCAAAACTTGAATCACAAAAGTCGCTTGCAAAATTCTCCATCTTCTGGGTGCATAGTCCTCATATCCAAATCGTACTAACATGTTCACAACGAATCAATCGCCACGACATCACACCGTTCTACAACACCGTTTTCGAATCACATGCACTTTAGGATCTAATTTATTCTTTAAAAAAATAACGCTTACTTTGGCATGAATTAAAATCCATAAAGTGGTTTTATGTTTTGAGGTTCTAATCTTTCTAAGGTGTAAAAAACTTTCTCAAAACATGTGAAAAAAGGTATGTCTTTTACCCAAGGCAATGGGTTTTATTTATAGGAAAAATTTTAAGTCAAAATATTTTTCAAAATAGGAAACAATCTTTAAAAAAGAATTTTTGCGATAGAAAAAGTATTGTATCTAGTTTTAAAGGTTGGACCGGTCCAACACCAAAAAGGTGTATCGGTCCGAAATTAAAAATTTTAATTTCGAGCCCCAAACCAAGCCGTACCAGCCCACATTAGCAAAATATGTATCGGTCTACTAATTAACGCCAGACCGGTCCATAAAATCCCATGTGTACCGGTCCACCTCATTAGAAGACCAAATCCATGGAAAATCAACTATTTAATGCTAGAAAGGTACACTGAGAGTAAGATGTACCAGTCCATCTTATCATAAGGTCAAATTGAACATAGTTATTTTAAAAATCAACTCCATGGATTCTAAATTCAACTAAACCGATTAACCACATTTATTTGAAGAACTTTGGTATGAAAAAAGTTGCACCACCTAGGAAACTAAATTAAAATGCCAATGCTCACTATATCATTTCTTGAATTAATCTTTCAACACATATCTTTAGTAGCTTGGCTTACTTGTAGTTCTTCAGAGTTAATATCGAACGACTCAAATAATTTACAAGTAAACATGTTTTTGTCGAAGGAATAAAGCCAACATAATTTTAAACTTTAATGTCTCCCTTTTTGGCTATTCCAAGACAAAACATTTATAGCCTAACAAACTCGATGACTCGATCACTATAACTACGCAATCCCATAAGCAATTACAATAATATAATCAATTATCACTTATTACGAAACAACTAAAGACGTAAGACATGCCATCACATTAAATCTCTTAGTCGGCTGCTTTAAACTCATGTTTATCCTCATCATGTACTTCAATCTAAAACACTAAAACTCAAACAAAACATTTGAGAAGCATCTGGGTTATTAGAGAGACAACAAACAATGAAATCAAAATTCTCCTTTACCCAACAATTTCCTGAAATCCTTCTTTACTCCTTTTACCAATTATTCTCCTCTTTTTTATGAGGAATAGACAAAAGAAAAACAAACGTACTCTCTCCCCCTTACTATGTACTCTTTTCTTGAAACATATGGAATCTCTCCCCCAATGTCAAGAAACGACAAGAAAATCATGGAAGAAATACGTGAAAAGTAGTGAAATAGGGAACCAACGTTCTCCAACTCACAAAGAAAATCAGTTTGGAAGTTCAAAGCAAAAATATTTTAAACAAAAATAATTTTAACACAACGTAAAATGCATTGCTATGTATATATATATCAAATCTGAAAATTATCAATTAAGATAAAAAAATTGTGATTTCCATTAAATTGATATACACCAAGCAACACAAAGTATTCAAATATATCCTATTGTGCATGCAAATTCGATCATAAAAAGTGCAATTTGAATAAACATAGGTTTTGAAAATTTTGTGCACTTATATGCATGAAAATTGAGAAAGTCTCTAAGTCATTAAATTTTCAACTTTTTCTCCCTCGAAATCAATATTTTCTCTCAAATATGCAATTTTTTGCATTTAATTGATGATGTTTTTATACAAGCAATCATTCAATTTTGTCGAAGGCTTTCACTCCTAGTGGAGGTTAGCTATACACCATTTAGGAGTTATCGGTTATCTTTCCACTGTGGTAGCCCTATTCCATCCCCTCTATATTGTTTTTCACTTTTCTTGTTTTTAAAATTTTAACTCCAAACTTCATCGCCAAAACTCACTACATATAATCACCATAATTAGACTACTTCTCCTTAAATAATCCATATATGGGAGTCTATGAATTTTTAATTTAAAAAACCATGTTTAACCCATATGATTATTCAAATATTCCAACGTATATCGCGTAGTGTGTAGGATATACTACATAATCTTATGTGATTGTGTAGTGTACATGCATGAATGCATACATACTCTTTATATGTGATAAAGGTCAAAGAAGGAGACAAAAAGGAAACCCGGACAAGAGGTTACAAAGATAACTAGAAGCTGCCGAAAATCGAAAACCGTCAATCTTGTGAATACTTGTAAAATGAGAGTTCATGATTTATGATAATCCTAAACATTTTAAGGTTATTAGATAGTTCCATAAGAAGTAACATAATAAAAAATTAGCTTGACCCTACAACAGAATCTTCAGGAATTTAAAAAACTAGAGTTCACTTTAGGTAATCAAACAGATGCCTTCTCGAAGTCTAAATGATCTCAAATTTGTTCAGTAGATAGATTTTATCATGGGAAACAACATACTAAAAAATTAGATCAATCCAACATTCCGTTTGGCCAAAACAGCAAAAATCGTCTTGGATGAATAATGTATGCCATGTAGACAGATGCCCTAGGGACAACTGTCGACATGACGCACACTTTGTCTGTCGTGTGTACAAATGCTTCTAGGCCATCTATCCACACTACAAATGCCCTTTTCCCAACCCAAAAATCTCTTTTATCTATAAATACACCTGCATTGACCCCATATGAAGCATCAAATAGCTCTAGAAATTTGGGAATAGTGCTCTAAAATATTAATCCTTTGTTTTTAAGGCTTTCAGGTAATTTTTATTTTAGTATGACTTTATTTATTTATCTGTCTTTATTTTATCAGTTATAATTGATCAATTGCGTGTAAATTTTTTTGTTTATCTCAAAATCAGTCCATATTTCATATTTAAACCCCGTTTTCAAAACCAACGGCATAGAACGATCTGTAACCATTTTTAAACATAGTTTTATCTGTTAATTTCATAAAATCTCAGTTTTATCAATCGCGGTTCACGATGGTATCATTAAGCTTTGCACCCTACTTAATCTATAAATCGCGGTACTTACCTAAATATCTAATATGAGAGTACTGGATTCGTCAAAGCCGATTTATGTAATTAAGTTATGGTGCACTATTGATGAACGGATTTCGAGAATTATTGAATATTATATTCTAAATTGAATTAGCTTCCGAAAAGCTCTGAACTTCACTAAAAATACTTGTTTTGCTATCTATCATTATCAAACCACTTTTCCAAATCACACACATTGATTTCTAAAATCAAATGGAGAATTATGAAGTACATGCTTTTCAACCCCACCCCAAAATCCCCTTTTCTTAAAATTTTGGGCTGATACACGATGACATAAATGAGCATGCAAATCTTCGATCATAATTACACGCATATCCTACTTAGAGATCAAAAGGGCGAATTAGGTGACTAACACCTTCCCGATTTGTAACTTAATTGTGCTTAAAAGGCCATTTAATCCATAAATTCTCCTATTTCACACAGACTTTTGTTTGTTTAGTAAAACAAACTGGCGACTCTGATTTTCTTTACAAACCGACACATTATCTCTATAATAAAATGAACAATTTTCCAAACGAATCGGGGAACCGGAGGAATAGTGACTACGCTCAGAAAGTGCGAAGTATTACGCTCAAGTGCAAATGGTCAAGTTATAGTATACTTGGAAAGTCCAAGGTCAAATCACATGGAAGGTAAGGAACCTATTTCTTCCGGTTATCTCTCTCGGGGGAAGAAAGGAATTAAACTACTAACTTAAACTAAAACTAAAAGCAAATTTAGTCCTAGGGTGCAAAATTAAAGGGAATCTATAAGCACAAGTTTTTTACCTAAAAGGCTTCCTAAATGCACTAGGGGAACATGCAATTGAACTAAAAATAAATAAATTAAATAAATCAGCGTACTAATTAGAAAAACAGATTATTAAGTGAACTTAAACCAACAGAAAACAAACGTTAGGGGTATCCGTAGTTAGAGAGTATAAACTAGTCCAATCGAGTAATCAAAATCTAAGTTTAAATAAGATTTTTCACTAAAGTTCAGCTCCTAGACCTTCCAATCATCCAATTATATTTCTACTACAAGTATATCATAGCCCATGCTGACAAAGACTATATAGACTAGTTTTGAGCAATAGAATTCGATAGTGAAGCTTTTTGACTTTGAAAAAGTGTAATTTAAAACCTAGTATTCTTCGTGCGTGACAAAAAAAAATTCAAGTTGATTAAACTTACCAAAAATCAGTATCTTAACATTATCCTAAAGTTTGAATATGTTTGAACGTGATTCAAATCAAATTCGCCTTAAAAAGAATACCGAAAGTCAAAACTATCACTTTTTTGGTACGTGAATAAATACCAAAACATCGCAAAATCAGCCAATTCACTTAAGAAACTAACCCAACTAATAGAAGATAAATACCGTCCTCAAATCAGCGACATTAGGATTTTGGTGCAAAAATCCATGAATTGACGTTTTACGATTCTTAATCAAATGGAATTTATGAGCTAATTTATGGAAGCATGTTTTTAAGGTATGCAAAGATAAGAAACTACTCATACATTTAGTAGGTGATCTATAACCAATGGAAAAATCATATTCAAACCTAAATTGGATTACATTCAAAGATTACGTTCGCATCTTTCACTACGGACCCCTAACTAACGACTTAGCTAGACATATTCAACTTAAACAAGAACATAAGCATATAAATCATGAATAATATTAGACAAATACCTAATCACATAGAAAATCAAATTTGAAAACTTTTGGCTTTGGAATTTTTCAATTCCGATTTAAAACGAAGATTTTATATTTAAAACAGTAAACAGACTCAAATCTGACATAAACTGAAGAAATTCGACTAAAACCCTAAATTTTTTGAAAAATCAAATTATTTATGATGAACAATAAATCACATATGAATAGCATTGAAAAATGATAAAGTATTTGAATATAGAACGAGAAACAAGCAAAAACGAAAAATTCAAAAACCGACAAAATGGATCTATAAACCCTAGAATTAGACCCTAAAATGTGGTTTTAGGGTTAATTTCAAAATATATAAGATCTCAAACAACTAATTTATGAATAACATATCAAACGAATAATAAAAAGCAATTGAATTGAAAGAAATTAGAAAACTAGGGTTTACCCGCATGAAGAACAACAATTGCAATTGAAACTTGATACAATGATGAATAATCTTGATTACACCAATAATCCTGCCTCAATATGCTATAAACAAACTAAACTAACAATTGTATTTAGGAATTAAAAATAAAAACACTAAAGTTTGATCGTCAGATGCAACGCAAAAGCTTCTAAGAAAGTTACGGTGCTCTCTGCTCTTTATCTATCGTAATATGATTGCTGCGTACCCTAATTATGAGATATGTGTTCTTTTACATGTTTCACAAGTGTCTAAGGTCATGGGTTGGATGATCCTTGAAGAAACAGGTCAAAACGGGCCAAAAATAGCAAAACGGACAGAAATTAAGTGTGGGGATCAATCCTAGCAATTGGGGATCGATCCCCGAGTATAAGTTTTTATTGGTTTCTTATTTTTCTCATAACTTTTTACTCCGAACTCCGATTGTCGTACTGTTTTCTCCTATGCGTATATAATTTAATTATATACAACTTCTATTTATGTAGATTTCTTTAAATTATAATTGTAGAAAAAATTTGATCAGCAACAATTTCGGGCTTTTTATGGCAGTTCTCGGTTTTGCTCGGAAACTTTCGGAATTGATTTGATTGAGCTTCTTTCCTCTTGGGATCACTCTTTGACACTTTCATTCACTTCATTCATGCTTGGGGACTTGCTTGTCTCTTCTTGCTATCTCTTTGGGGTAGTTTGAGGAGTTTTCCTCGCCTCGGAATGGGTTTTGACTTCTTTTTTGGGCCTTTTTTTCACTTTTCCGCTTTCAACCTTCTATCTTGCATACAACCTCAGTTTCTTAACCACTTTAGGCTTGAAAATGGCTTAGTAACACAGAGATACAATGTAATGCCTTCTTTTCATGCTTAAACTGAATTTACGTGCAATTTTCGATTTTAGATGGTAACTAGAAGCTAATTGAGCCTTGTTTAAGGGATTAGAAATGCAATTTTTGGGCTTAATCAAATAGCTATCCATGGGTGCCGGCGTTGAAAATGCGTGTTCTCACATTTGGACCAAAGACTCTATGATATTCAAGTGTTCACTTTCCTCACCGTAATCATCCTTTTGATTACTTAAAGAAAACACATTAAGCTCTAAAGTCATGTTACCAAAAGCTAAGTTAACGATTATATTCTTACAATTGATAATGGCATTAGATGTAGCAAGAAATGGTCGTCCAAGAATGACTGGAATCTCGTTAATCAGGTTTGACACTAGTTACATGTCAAGAATGATAAAATCAACTGAAAAATAAAACTTGTCAATTTGAACAATTACATCCTCGACTACCCCTCTAGGAATCTTAATGAATCGATCCGTTAATTGAATTGTTACCTTCATAGGTTTTAATTTTCCTAATCCCAGTTGTCGGTACAAGGAATAAAGGAGCACGTTTACACTTCCTCCTAAATCAATTAAAGTATTTTTGATCCTATAATTTCTTGTCAAGCATGAAATTATGGGACAACTGGGGTCTTTAAATTTATTGGCTCTTGTGCCTTGCATGATAGAGCTAACTTATTCTGTCATGAAAGCTTTCTTCCTCATATTCAACCTTCGTTTCGTTGTGCATAAATACTAGTGCAATTTAGCATACGTTGGTATTTACTTGACCGCGTCAAGCAAAGGAATCTTGATTTTAACTTGCCTAAACACATCAAAAATTTTAGAGTTCAATTTCGATGGTTGGTTCAATCTCTCTGGGAAAGGGAGTTTGATTTGTTTTCTCAAGGTTTTTCTTTCTTATTCTCTCATCTTCCTTCTCCTTCTCTTTCTTTCTAACCTTCTCAACCTCTGTCTCCTCAATATTCGATGATTCAACTATGTCCGTCACCTTGGGGGCTTCAAGAACAATAGTCTCGATGACCTTTTTACTCCGAAGGGTCATGATGGATTTCTGATCTTCCAATTGATTAGTAGGCTCTCATCCCTCTATTACCAATGCTTGGCCTCTAGAGTTAACTAAAGGTTAAACCAGCAATTTTTCCTTCTCTTGGTTTGCTAAGGCAGTGGTAAGCTTAAACATTTATGTTTTCAAATCACTAGTTTATAGCATTGACGGTTGTACTAGTTTATAGCATTGACTTGGGCTAGGTTTTTAAGAACTTGCCTAAAGGTGGGGATGGTGTGGCATTCCTCGGTTAAATGACCCGATTTTTTATAAATGACACACATTGCATTTGAGGATGCTATGTTAACTTCTCTAAGGTTATTTGTTTTCATTGCCTATACTTTCTTAGACAATTGGAATAATCTCACACTCGTATCATCATCATTAGAGATTTGGTACAACTTACCATTTCCTGGACGTTTGGCATTAATTTCATTGGTATAGGTGTTCCAATTTTGGGCACCTTCTGCTACTTGATCGAAATACAATAAGATCTCCTTGGGATTCTTACTCAAAAATTGACCATTACACATTGTATCTACAAAAGTCGCATATCGATAGTGAGGGATTCATAAAAATTACTTATAAGACTCCATGTTTTGTGACCATGGTAAGGGTATGCGTTTAAAAGTTCTTTATATCTTTCTCAACACTTATAAAAACTTTCATTTTCTTTAGGCGAAAAATTAAATTTCTCTTCAAAGCGTTGGTTTGATAAATGGGAAAAAATTGTTTTAGAAATTCCACTTGAAGCTTTTGCCATGACCGAATTAAGTGCAGTTGTTAAGAAGTTAGCCATATTTTTTCTTTATCTTTTATGGAGAAAGGAAAGAGTTTCAAACGTATTACATCCTCTTTGGTGTTTGGTTCACAAAATGTGGAGCAAACTTTCTCGAAGTCTTTCAAATGTAAGTACGGGTTTTTAGATTCCATACCACGGAAGGAAGGGATATGTTGAAACATACCTGGTTTGAAAGAGAATGTTCTCCACTGGTTTGGGGGAAGCACGATACAAGAGTTGGATGTCGACTGAGGCGATGAAGATAATTCCTCATTGTTCTAACTAGAGGGTTCATGTTGGCTTCGGCCGCCTCATTATTAGAAGCCATTGGTGTTCCTAGAGGGATGATTCGAATGTCTACGTACAATTGTCCGAGCGTAGGCTCGAAAGATCGAATTCAAACAACGCCTCGAAACTCTACAAAATAAAAAAAAATAAGAGAGAAAAATAAATTAATAAAAAAAAGATACTTATAGAATGGTTTTATACAAAACTTGTAATCCGTCTTTCTCCATATCCCCGGTAATGGGCTAAAAACTTGACTCCGTAAAAATATCACGTTATGTTAACCCAAGTGTAGGCCCGTTTGTGAACACCTCATTTTACGACCCTCGTAAGAATTTTGATAAACAAGCATGCATTCATGCACAAGCATTCCAAGATGCACACATACTATGTACATGTGATACAAGTTAAAAAATAAATTCAATTTCAAGAAATCAATCTTTAAAAGTTAAAAAGACGCCCGCACTCACTCCATTTAATGATGAGAAATTACAAGAATTACAAGAAATTCTTCACTTGTTGATGATTTAGATCGAAACCGGGAACAGTCAAAAGTTTGAAGTTACTCTTAGAAACTTGGAACAACCGAGTTAAATAACACTTTATTAACTTATTGAAATCAAAATAAGGTGTTTTCAAAGAAGAAAGCAAAAAACGCCCGAATTTCAGATCATTATCAAACTTTGAGGATTATTAGACATTACCATAAGGAGAAACATACTCAAAAATCAACTCAATCAGACGATCGGATCTCCGACAATTTAAAAAACCGGGAGTTCGTTTCAGGTGATCAAATGAAGGCCTTTATGAAGTTAAAATGATCTGAAGTTTGGTCAATAGATATGTCTTATTGTGGGTAAGAACATATTCAAAATTCATCTTTTTCGGAGATGGGATCATCATGAATCAATTCATCTATCGTGCAATTCTAGTTGAAATATCCTTCGTAGCAAATTAAAGTAACTGGAGGTCTTCCCGAATTATGATCGACCTCCAATTTTGATACAAGTTAGAAAATATATGTAGGGAAAACATACCCAAAATTCAAGAAAATCCAACGGCTAGAAGTTCAATTGTCGAAGTTGTTGTACGCAAGTATGTTTCCTACGCGGGAACAAACTCTTCGTACCAATCCAAGGAGACCGAGTCCTTCCCGAACTCTGATCGTCTTCAAATTTTGACACAATTTATAAGACTCCTATTCTAAATAAATATCCAATGTCATCATGATCCAATGGTTAGAACCTGACTTGTCGTGCAAACAAGTGACCTTGTCTAAAACAAGTACTTTTCCTACGCGGAAACAAACTCTTCGTACCAATCAGAGAAAATGGAGTCCTTCCCGATTCCCGATGGACCTCAAATTTTGACATGATCTAGAAGACTTCTATTACCAACACATACCAAAACATTAGCATGATCCAACGGTGGGAATGCTTCGCGATAAGCTCCAAGAGCCCTAGTTGCAATATCTTTTCTTGCTTTCCAAGCATTTTTTCAACTATAAATAACCCCCCCTCTCCATTCATATTTTTCATCAACAATTAAGGGAATTTCATGGTACACACCAAGAGATCCTTATCCTCTCCCTCCAAGGAGGCTCAGGTATAATTTTCTCTCTATTCTTTTATTTATTCGTCAGTTTTATAATTTATATTCTTGTCTGCATAATTTCTATCACTTGATAGTTTTTCAAAACCCTTTTTCAAATTGTTTTTCAAAACCAAAGGCTTATAATAAACCCTAATCTTATTCCAAAATAGTATTATTACTTTCTTACTTTTTCAAAAGCCCGGATTGCGGTGTGTATGTGATAAATACTCGATTAGGAGGTATTTTTCTATCTAAGAGGAAATATGTTCTTGACTTATTAGCTGAGACAGAAAAATTGAGGGCAAAGCCGTATAGTACTCCGATGATTCCTAATGTGTAGTTGACAAAAGATGGTAAACTATTCGAGGATCCTGAGAAATATAGAAGATTGGTGGGGAAGTTGAACTATCTTACAGTGACTCGCCCAGATATTGCGTATTCTGTTAGTGTGGTGAGCCAGTTTATGTCGTCCTTAACAATTCATGATCGGGAAGTGTTAGAACAAATTTTGTGTTACCTGAAAAGAGCACCTGGACGTGGTATCTTATACGCTAATCATGGACACACTCGTATTAAAGGTTTTTCAGATACAGATTGGGCAGGTTCCAAAGTGGATAGAAAGTTAACATCGGTTGTGTATTTGTTAGAGGAAATTTGGTCTCATGGAAAAGTAAAAAGCAAAATGTTGTATCACGATCCAGTGTAGAATCAGAATATAGAGCTATGGCCCAGCTTTGTGTGAAATAATGTCGATATGTCAACTATTAAATGAAGTAGGGATTAAGACTTCGGTACCGGCTAAATTGTGTTATGATAATCAAGCTGCCATACATATTGCGTCTAATCCCGTGTTTCATGAACGAACGAAACATATTGAACTCGATTGCCATTTTGTCCGCGAAAAGATCTAGCAAAACTTAATTTCCACAGGATATGTGAAGACTGGAGAGCAATTGGGTGATTTCTTCACGAAAGCCTTAAACGGGGTTCAGGTTAATTATCTTTGTAACAAGCTGGGCATGATCAATATCTATGCTCCAGCTTGAGGGGGAGTGTTATAAGTTGTAAATATTGTATTAGGAAGTTAGATAATTTAGGAATCCTAATTAGTAGTAGTTTTTTTATCTTTGTAGGAGTCTCATGTATATAAGTGTACGTGTAATCTTCTCTCTAATAATATAGAACATTATATAAGATTAATAGTTTATACCAGTTTAATCAATAGATTATGGTACGCGATCGGTCAACTCGCTTCATATTATATCGAATATAAGATTCCACATCAAATAAGTTTCCGAAAAGCCCAATGCTTTACAAAATCATTTGTTTCATTACATCTACTATTATTAAACTCTCTTTTCCAAATCATACACACTTATTTTCAAAATCGTGGGTGAACTAGGAAACACATTGTTTTCGTTCTAACCCCAAAATCCCGGTTTCTAAAGCAAGCACGGAAAGCTGTAAAGTAATTGTAATAGCATGCAAGAATTGCATTATAACACGCGAATATCCTACTCAAGAGACCGAAAGGGCGAGTTGGGTACCTAACACCTTCCCGATTCGTAACTTAATCCCCGAACCTTCAAATCAACTGGTTTCGTATACATTGTGTATAAGAAAATATTTAGTTTATAAATACGTCTCTTTTACACAAACTTTTTATTTGTTTAGTAAAACAAACTAGCGACTCTTATTCTTTTCAAAACAGATTTTCAAAACAACAACGGAATCGCCGCCCGTGAGAAACCCGAGCGTCGAGAACGCGGGTTCTCATAGTGGCGACTCTGCTGGGGACTTTTAAGAGGATTAGACTCTAAATAAGAGTAGAATATGTGTGGATAATTGATTATGTTTGCATGCTTTCTTTTTCAACCTTAGTTCTAGGATAACATAGATGCGATTTAGGTGGATATCTTGATTCCCTTTTTGTTTGTAATAATTGTTTGACGAAAATCTTTTCATAAATAAAAATTGAAAGTACTCGAACAAACCCTAAAGCGCTTATCATAATGTACCCCATAATTGTTATTTTGCACGCACCCACTATCATCATGCATTATCGCGAGTGTGAATTTACCCTATTAACCTCGGGTCCAAAGTCGTGACTAGGCCGTGGACTTGCGGGTATATACTAGTCAAAAGCGCATGGGACCACTCTCCTTGGCCAAGTACCAAACTAAGGTATATCGAGTGACGAGAACACTCACGTAACCAGAATCTATATCAAAAGGTCCTTGCATATACTCACCCTTGGGGTATATAGCAAGACTTAGCCAAATAGGAGGGAGCCTAAACCTTACCCTTTCAAACTACAATTGCATATAGGATGCGTCAACTTAGTACTCATATCCACTCTTGGTTTCGCAAGTACAGTCGGTGGCTGTCTAACCCCGTCCATAGAAATCCCTCACTAAAACCCGTTAGTGAGAATTTTTCTGTCACTATTTCCATGAAAAATAACTATAAGAGGAGAGAACTTCCCGATTTTTAAAAAGATATTTTTTAAAATATTTTCTAAAAAATGAGTCATTTTCCATGTTGTTGCTATCTGTTTGTTTTCACCTAATCACCAAAAATTGGTTTTCGATTTTATTTTCCTATCCAGTCATAGTTTTTCGAGAATTATACAACCCATGGTAAAATATTTATTTCCCTGTCAATCCCCAATTTCTTTCTCCCCATTCTTCACTGGCTGGCTAGGCTCTCAGAAATTTAACCAGACAATTTGCGAGATCAGACTCACCACCGATCATGCCCCCTCGTCGCAACACCGAGCTATCGATAGATCAAACCGGGTTCAACAATACTGAGGGTAAGCATGCTGAAGCCTCTTGTGCAGCGGATCAGCCACCTGGTCCCGTTTTCCCGTAAACTGAGGGTGATACCTTAACCCTTGAACATATTTACCATTTAATTCATGATCTGACCTTGTCTGTAGCCATCATGAAGGATCACCTACTGGCCACCCAAGCCCATCTTAAGCCCTAATCACTGCTAGAACACCTGCTGAACCAAACCAATTCAATTTAAATCCATACCCAACCGAAGGCAACCAAACTCGAGACCAAATAGCTCAACCTAACATTCTCTAATACATTATCCCAGTTCATGTTAAACATCAACCACCCACTTCCTGTGGCCCTTACCAACATCGCTGTACCACCGACGCAAGATCCCGAAACCGCCTAGTTGAACCCTAAACATAACCAACCCCTTCAAAACCATAATCCTCAAGCCATCCTTGATGCATATCATAACAGCTCCCTGAAAACTAGCTTCACCATCATCGTTCGCATACATTAAGGGTGCAGAGGGTATATGCATTGAGGGTATCGACAA
Organism: Lonicera japonica; assembly: GCA_021464415.1. Classification (NCBI taxonomy): domain Eukaryota; kingdom Viridiplantae; phylum Streptophyta; class Magnoliopsida; order Dipsacales; family Caprifoliaceae; genus Lonicera; species Lonicera japonica. Next base: position 28,955 of record JAKCWG010000027.1, read on the forward strand.
GAAGACCCGAACCGCTCCCTGAGGGCTAGCCTCACCATCATCGTTCACATACACTGAGGGTGCAACGGGTATATGCACTAAATGTTTTGACAAGAAAACCAGAATAGCTTCTCGAAGACTAGCCTCACCATCATCGTTCACATATATTGAGGGTGCCGATGGTACATCTACTGAGGGTATCGACAAGAAGATCCGAGCAGCTCTCTAAAGACTAGCCTCTCCATTCATTATTCGCATTGAGAATGTCCTACCCACATCACCACAACCCTATGGTCATCCTATCAACAGAATCAAAAATTCTACTTATGAAAAATATCGGTAAGCCTCTTGAGACTAAGGGTAAGAGCAAAAGCAACAACGCACACAGACTCGGACATGCTCATAGAGAATCAAGAAAAAGAGAGCAACTTGTCAAGATGGAAGCATGATGCAAGATCAACATAATCCCAAGACGAAAACACTCCATTTCTCTTGTCACCACACATTCACTAAATTAACCGAAAATCAATATTTGCCTTTTTAGTGTTGCTATATTCTCGAAAAATTGTCGGTCTTGCATGCATGCATCTGCACTTAGATAATTTCAAGTAACATAACATACTTCATAAATCAGGCAACTAAAGATTCAAAACCTTTTCAAAACCAAGTTTTTAAAATGATGGTGCGATGATTTAAGAAGTATGTGAATACTCAAAATTTAGGGAAGCATGGCATAAGGATTTGCATAGTCATACACATGAACACTTGCATAAATGTACTGTGTATTAGTCAAGAGTATATAAGCACTAGGCTCCGTGACCTGCCAAAGAGGCTTCGCCACCTCATCATAATTCCTCCTAGAAAGTCGAATCACATTATAATACCTCCTAGAGGGTCAAATCGCAATTCCTCCCAAAGAGTCAAATTACATCACATTTCCTCCGGAGAGTTGAACCACCTCATAATTCCTCCCAGAGAGTCGAATTATACCGAAAGCCCTTTCTACAGGCAAATCTCAAGCCCTTTCTACATGCACTATTCCAAAGCCCTTTCTACAGGCAAATCCAAGCCCTTTCTACAATCATGGGCCAAAGCCCATTCCACAAGCCAATCCCTTTCTACAGTCACATACCAAAGCCTTTTCTATGGCAAATCCCAGACCATTTCCATAAACCAGAAAAGCCCCCTCTAAAGAGATATATGAGAAAGTTAAACAGAGAAAGATTGGAATGTCAAAATCTTACAGTTGATACGCGGGGAACAAACCCCATAAAAAGGGCTTTTGGCCTAGCTTCTTCTCTTCTAAGAAGTTTTCAAAATACGCTTCCAAAGGTTCTCGGATCGAAAATCACAAACACAGCATGACGATGTCAGATGTAAACTTCTAAAGTAAACATTCTCAAATTGCAAGGACGATGATGCTCAGAAAACCTGACAAAGTGAAAAGGATTAAAGTGGGTATAAGAAAAAATTAAAAGAGTAGAAAAGAGGATAAATTCCACAGTGCCATAAGAAAATAGTATTGAAAAGGCAAAATATGACAGTGAGAGCCACACCAAGAGTGACAGCTAGGCCAAAAAGCCCAGGGCTAGGTCTTGGGTGAGGAAGGCTGCTGACCATGCAAAAAGAAAAAAAAAGTAAGCTGCATTAAAAAGCTTTCAAACAATCAAGGAGTAATTAGGGAATCGAAAAACAGAAAATGATGCAAGCACACAAAAATTCTTCTCTCACGAAGTCAGAAAATAATAAGTAGAATCATACCCTGATGACACGAGAAAAATGCCATGGAAGCAAAGCAAGAAGCAAAGTCCAAAAATATGCATGAGGTTCGAGAATTGAGAGAATATAACTTGATCTTTTCTCAAGGAAAAAAGAAGCCAACTAAAAGTTCCTATTTTTTTTCAAAAAACATATCACACCAAAACTTTCTATCTCTATCTCTCTATGTTTGCTTAGAGACTCTCACCCCTAGGCAAATCATTAACCTTCGCCACCTCAACAGATCATCAATCACCTATATCTTGGCCCCGCATCATCATATCCCCAGCAGACCACCAACCCTCATCCTTTATCCTAACTAGTTGATTTCAGCATATCCTCAGCAAACCATCATTCATCATATCCTCAGCAGATCATCAACCCTTAGCCTTTTTCCTAACCGGTAGGATTCATCATATTTTTAGTAGACCACCAATCATCATATACCCAGCAATCATCAACCTTCAGCCTTTTCCTCATTTTCCCAGTAGACCATCTGCCGTAGCCTCTCAAACCCAAAGCAATATTGCTAATAGACGATCTGCCCTCACTTCTTCAAAAGAACCAAATCAGAACCATTGACAGAATAGTCCCTACCGATAGAAGTACATCAGCTCAACCCCCCAATCAAATTGTTGACAGAACCTTCCCTGCCTGTGGGAAGTCAAAATTATCCCTGCCTGTGGGAATTCAAAATTATCCCTGCCTATGGGAGTACATCCATGCCGTGGGAATACAAAACCTTCCCTGCCTGTGGGAATTCAAAATCATCCCTGCCTGTGGAAGTACGCCCCTACCCGTGGGAGTACAAAACATTCCCTGCGTGTGGCAATTCAAAACCATCCTTACCTGTAGGAGTACATCCCTGCCTGTGAGAGTACAAAACCTTCTTTGCTTGTGGGAAGTCAAAATTATCCCTACTTGTGGGAGTACAAAACCTTCCCTGCCTGTGGGAAGTCAAAATTATTCCCTACCCGTGGGAGTACAAAACCTTCCCTGCTTGCAGGAAGTCAAAATTATCCTTGTCTGTGGGAGTACAAAATCTTCCCTGCCTGTGGGAATTCAAAATTATCCCTGCCTGTGGGAGTACAAAACATTTCCTGCATGTGGGAATTCAAAATCATCCCTGCCCGTGGGAGTACAAAACATTCCCTGCTTGTGGGAATTCAAAATTGTCCCTACCTGTGGGAGTACAAAACCTTCCCTACCTTTGGGAGTACGAAATCTTCCCTGCCTATGAGAATTCAAAATCATCCCTTCCTGTGAGAGTACATCCCTGCCTGTGGGAGTACAAAACCTTCCTTGCCTATGGGAATTCAAAATCATCCCTTCCTGTGGGAGTACAAAAACCTTCCCAGCCTATGGGAATTCAAATTCATCCCTGCCTGTGAGAGTTCAAAACCTTCCCTGCCTGTGGGAATTCAAAATTATCCTTGCCGGTGGGAGTATAAAACCTTCCCTGCCTGTGAAAATTCAAAACCATCCCTGCCCATGGGAATATGTCAGTTCGCGAGAGAATCATTGACAAGAGACATCCCTACTAGTGAAAATACAGTAGCTCAATAGCCAAATCAAAATTAGAGTAAAGGACAGGACATGTCCTGAACAGCCCAAAAATCGCCCATCCATCCCCAACGGAGCACGACGTCATTTGCATGGCATTATTTTTAAATAGTACATAGGATTCATGATAGTACAGCAAAATGATGTGTTCTTGTTATCATCCTAGTTTTTTTGCTTCACAAAGAACCTAGGCCGAGAGGGTCTGTGAACACCTTATTTTGTGACCCCTGCAAGAATCCTGATAAACAAGCACGCATGCATGCACGAGCATTCCTAAATGCACACATACTATGTACATGTGATACAGGTCAAAGAAGAAAGCCGAAAAGATGCCCGGATGAGAAGTTACGAGAATTATAAGAAATTGCCAAAACTAGGAACTGTCAAAACTCCTGGAAACTTGTGAAAGGGGTTTTCCATTTTTGATCATTCTCAAACTTCTAGGATTGTTAGACATTACGATAAAGAGAAACATACTCGAAAATTAGCTAGATCCGACGGTCGGATCTCCAAAAATTAAAAAAACTGGGAGTTTGTTTTGGGTGATCAAATGGAGGCCTTCATGAAGTTAAAATGATCTGAAGTTTGGTCAGTATATATGTCTTATTGTGGGTAAGAACATATTCAGAATTCATCTTTGTCGGACATTGGATCATCCAGAATCGATTCGTCTATTGTGCAATTCTAGTCGAAATGTCTTTCGTAGCAAATTAAAGTAAATGGAGGCCTTCCCGAATTCTGATCTACCTTAAATTTGGATAAAAGTTAGAAAACATTTGGAGGAAAAACATATCGAAAATTCAAAAACATCCAACGGCTATAAGTTCAATTATCGAGGTTGTTGAACGCAAGTACGTTTTCAATGCGGGAACAAACTCTTCATACCAATCCAAGGAGACTGAGTCCTTCCCGAACTCTGATCGTCTTTAAATTTTGACACGATTTATAAGACTCCTATTCTCAATATATATATCCAAAAATCATCATGATTTAAGGGTTATAACTTGACTTGTCGTACAAACAAGTGGCCTTGTCTTCAACAAGTACCTTTCCTACGCGGAAACAAACTCTTCGTACCAATCAGAGAAAAAGCAGTCCTTCCCAAACTCGATCGACTTGAAATTTTGAGGTGATCTTAAAGACTTCTATTCTCAACACATATCTAAAAATTAGCATGATCCAACAGTGGGAAGGCTTCGCGATAAGCTCCAAGAGTCTGGTTGCAATATCTTTTCTTGCAAGCATTTTTTTCAACTATAAATAGACCCCCCTCTATTCATATTTTTCATCAACAATCAAGCGGATTTCGTGGTACATACCAAGAGATCCTTATCATCTCCCTCCAAGGAGGCTCAGGTATAATTTTCTCTCTCTTCTTTTATTTATTCGTCAGTTTTATAATTTATATTCTTGTCTGCATAATTTTTATCACTTGATAGCTTTTCAAAACCCTTTTTCAAAATTTTTTTAAAACCAAAGGCGTATAATAAACCCTAATCTTATTCCAAAACAGTATTATTAATTTTTTACTTTTTCAAAAGCCCGGATTAGCAGTATTATTATACAAAGGAATCGATAATCGCTATATATATATCTAATCTAACTTATAGATTACATTGTGTATGTGATAAATACTCGATTATGAGAACATTAGCGCCATCTATACTGGTTTAATCAATAGACTATGGTACACGATCGGTCAACTCGCCTCATATTACATTAGGTATAAGATTCCACATCAAATAAGTTTTTGAAAAGCCCAATGCTTTACAATATCACTTATTTTATTACATCTACTATTATAAAACTCTCTTTTCCAAATCACACACACTTATTTTCAAAATTCTGGGCGAACTAGGAAATACATTATTTTCGTCCCAACCCCAAAATCCCGGTTTCTAAGGCAAGCACACTGTGAGAATCCGCAAATTCGACCCCCGGGTCTCGTTCCCGTGGGTGGGGGTCTGAAACGTTGGAAAGGATTCCGTCATTCTATTTGCTTCTATGGAGTTGATAATTTCATATCGTGTGTCCCTTTATCCTATTTCTAGATGCAAAAGGGTTCGTCCAGAGTCGCCAGTACGTTTTACGAGAAAACGGACAAAAAAGGGCATGTAAGAGGAAAGGCTATGGACAAGCCTTTTTTTACACATTTATCTGCGAAACCAGGATTTTATAGGGTTCGAAAACTATGTTACGGATTGGGAAGGTGTTAAGCACCCGTTCCTCCCTTTCAATCTCTAGTGGTCTTTTATATGTTTATTATATGTTGAAAAACTTGGATGCTTTTACTAATAGTCTACTACTTCCTGAATGAAAAACCCTAATTTTGGGAAAACGGAGAAAGGGATGAAAACCTTTGTGTTCCGAGATCCGATTTTGTTTTGAAAGATGTAAATACAAATGACAAAGCTTTTTAATTTAAGAGAGAGAGAGTTTCCAATATTATTTCCTCAAATAATGATGTCAGTTTTCTCGTATTTTGACTACTTTGGAAAAGTACGGATCTTGTGTCGAAACTAATTCAATATGAAATTTGAACTCTTTGAGGAGAGTTTTATCAGACACGTCGCAGTCTATGAAAAAGACGGGATATGCCTGATTTTTAATTCCTAAGTAAGTTTTATCGGCCCGAGTTTTGAAAACCTAATTTTATCTTGGTGATAATGTTCTTACTTCTCTGTTTTTATAAATAATTTTATCAGGGGTTTTGTTTTGAAAGCAGTAGACTATTTTATAACTTGGCAATAATTTTATTCAAATAAAACGTGGACAGAACAGCAGAAGTAACACAAGTACACATATATCTAATTTTAAATACTAGAAGGGACTTTTTTTACCTTCCTGACGAGAATAATAATAAGAGAGAAAATATAATCCAGTAAAGAGATCTCCGGAGAAAATAATCTTTTCATTCTTTAAATATTTTCGAGATACAATTCCAAAAGCGAGACACGTCGAGTGTAGAGAATGGATTCGATAATTCTTCAGAAATAAGACGATCATAGAAAATACTTGATAGAAGACCAGAAAATCAGATATAAACTCAAAATTCTTAGATCCCAACTTGCTCTCCTTTGCTCCTTTGTGGGTGTTAGCCTATTTATAGTGATGGGAGAGGATTGTCGCGCGATATTTCTCCAGAAAGGGCAAGTGTCGTGCAACATGTTGGACAATGTCGCAGGACAAATGGCTGAAATGACCCTTTTGACAGACTGATTTGTCAGGAAGTGGTTGGTTTGTATTCGGGAAACTTGTCGCGCAATATAAGAGAGATTGTCGCGCGACATACTGGTTTGTAGCATGATAATCCCTTTTAAAAACAAGTTTGTTTGGCCAACAAGCCTTTTCGGGGCAGTTTCGGGTGCTCCTGGACTCTAAGAACTGGACTTCTCGATAGTTGTTAGGGTTCTTGTAGGGGTCACGGATCGGAGTGTCTACACACGGAAAGCTATAAAGTAATAGCAATAACATGCAAGAACTGAATTATAACACGCGCATATCTTACTCAAGAGACCGAAAAGGCGAAATGGGTGCCTAACACCTTCTCGATTCGTGACTTAATTCCCGAACCTTTGAATCAACTGGTTTCGCATACATTGTGTATAAGAGGATATTGAGTTTATAAATACGTCTCTTTTACACAAACTTTTCGTTTGTTTATTAAAACAAACTGGAGACTCTTATTCTTTTCAAAACCGATTTTTAAAACAACAATGGAATCACCGCCCACGAGGAACCCGGGCGTCGAGAACGCGGGTTCTCACACCGTCAAGTTATAATAAAATCTTAAAAGTTCGAGTATCGATTCACATGGATAGTTGGAATAGAATGAAATGGATCACATGTTTACGGTTTTTTAATTTGGTAAATTGGTTGGCTGTAGAACAATGTAAAAGTAAAACGGTTGTAAAGAGTATTAAGAAAGCACTGAGGCATGTGGAAGTTACTTGTGACATAAGAAACAACATTTACAATATTAAATATAGATTTAAATACAACATTCTCGGGAATAGGGAATGTTGTCATATCTGTCAATAGCAAAGGGTGCGAATCTCGGCAACTCATTCCCGAGTTTAAGCGATATCAAGAGAGAATACAACAAAATTCTACTAAGTATGAAGTTATCGTACCTATCTCTTAGCTACGGGTGTGAAGCAAAACAAACCATTCCCAAAAAAGCTAATCTGAGATAAACTCGTCATAAAAAAGTTTAACATGAAGATTGTTTTGAAATCTCATGATTTAAAGTAATGAAAATTAGATAGTGAATCCTTATAATGAAACAAAACGAAATGAAGTTTATGGAATAAATTCGTTAACACTCTATGAAGTTTTATTATAGAAATAGACTTAGCAATATTCAACAGTTTAGTATATACGATTATATATTGAACTTGTTATGCTCTTTTGCGGAGTTTATGTGACATTGTACTCGAGCATGTTAATGTGATGCCCCGAATCCCGTTAAGAGATTTAAGTCTCAGGAATCCAGTTAATTAAGGTGCCGTACGCGATGGCGGGTTTAATATACACAATTTAAAACAAATCTATTAGTAAACTATATATAAAGCATCACTTTAAAAAAAATAAAAAAATTGGCCTGTGGAGTTCGTAAGTATAACAAATCCGAACATGTAAATAATAGGATAAATTTATCCAAAAGTCTAACTCCACATTTATAAAGTCCTTAATCAATAAGGTAAATCAAACAGTTCTTCATTTTAAACAAATCCTCCAACGAGGTCCTAATTAATCAAAAGGCTTTAAATTACTCATAAATAAATATCGAGTGTAATAATGAATACAAATAGTACAATTGGTATGAATATATATAAGTCATGAGACACAAGTCGTCCACTGACGACTACAAACATCTAAGGTCATCAGAGGTTTATAATCGCATATCCGTACCGTCCCAAAGAAGTACCTGCAAAACTGTTGAAAAATAGGAGTGAGCCAAACACGGGCTCAGTGGGAACTATAAAGTTTTTATATAAGAAAATACATGTAGGAAATCACTTGCAACGTCTAATAATGAAAATAATCGAAACTATGTTTATATGCTTTCATCATTTCCACATATGTATTCAGCTTATATAGATATATACGTACAAAGTACTCTGTTTAAATATAATAAAACTATGTTACATGCAGTAAGCACCAAGTGCTAGCCCCAAACCCCGAAAATACGATAAAGAATGTATTGTTAAGATACAAATAAACCATAGTATTAAAGTATATATATCACAAGAGAAACGTATGCACTAATCTTATAACCGTCAGTCTCAACTCACATCAGCCATCTAGGATTTACTCTACTGTGCACAGCGATCGCAATCTAAGCCTCCAAAGCTAGGGTATGCAGCCCTCAAGGCTAGGTCCCCCCTGTGGACCACCTAGATGTACAGGATATGGCGCCTCGCGCAGTCCCCCTAGAGTATGCTGCTTGCAAAGCGGGGTCCCTATACATGGACCAGGGTATGTAGCTACCAATGTTAGGTCAACCCCATGGACCATTAGTGCCTCACAAATTCAAAACATTAATAGAAAATAATCTCCAAGGAATATACTCATACATGTACATATGTATGTATATATATCTTGATTCATAACTCTATTTACCACGAGCTCATTCTTAGTCACATGATCTCTACACGTACTATAGATGTAACACTATAGGTGTAACCAAATCCACACATGTGTTAGGTAGATCTAAATAATGGCCACAAAAGTAATTTATATTCAAGATATATCTAATATACGAATGCCATTAAAGATACTAATATCATCACATAATTACATCCATGCAATACTTGAAAAACTCTAACAAGTGAGTTAGTCGTCTATTTTAAATAGTCTCTTTTCCTGTTGGAAAATCGTGGACATAATCATTATAATCTTTAAAAGAGAAATCATGTACCAATTCACAATTTGTCCAAAAGTATCGCCAAGTTAGAAATATAATAAAATTGTTACCAAAATAGTAGTTCTTCACCAGAGTAATGATATTAGAAAATTAATGGCACGCGTATTTATCTACATCAAGTAACATAACACATATATATAACCTTATCTCATTAACTAAGATTACATGTCCCAAAGCCCCTTATATTTTTACACAAATACCAAATTAAGCTCATTAATGTCTAAATGGGGTTCCTTGCATGTTTACCATATAAATCCCTTAACGATTCAATAATATAAGTAGGGACGATTATATGTATAGTTTCCATGTTCATCTCAAAGCATAATATAGGTCATATCTAACCATAACTAGGTATACGTGCATACACGCTAGCGGATAATTAATAACTAGGGTTTGTAGTATACTAGCGTATGATGGAATCCTTTCATCTAAATATTAAATAACACTAAAAACATGTATAAATTAAGGAAACCAACAACAAATCTCAACCCAAAGCCCCGTGTATGTTTGCATTAACAAGCTCATATGAAAATACCCAATTTTTCTTTGAAAAGAGAGATGCAGCAACTAATAGTTGAAATTAAGTTTAGGTACTAGTATTGCCACCTTAGTTAAGCCGATTCATGGAGGTATTAAGTACTGAATCGGGCCACAACGTCAAAAATCATGAAATCCCCAATTTGAAGCTTAGACCTTCATTAATGGAGGATGGAGCTTCAAGAAGAAGGAGGAGGAGGAGGTAGTGAGGGTTTTGTAGAAAGCAAGGAGCATAAGAGGTTACTCCCGTGAACATCTCTCTAATGAGTTCTCACTTCTCTCTCTAACCTTTTCTCAAGTATGGGACTAAGGGGATGGAAGCTAGGGATGAAAATGAAGATCAAAGAGGGTGAAAATGGGTTAAAAACCCGCTGGGCATGCTCTGATCGATCAGAGCTAACCCTCTGATCGATCAAAGGGCTCCTAGCCTGTAGCTCTGTTCGTAATTTTGTCATAACTTTTCGTTCGGAACTCTGATTGGTGTGAACTTTATATCCCCGGAAAGCTAATTCAAAGATCTACAACTTTCTAAAAGGAAGTTTTCCTAAATTCTGGATGAATAATTTCAAAAAATTCGTTGAAGATAGTGCTCTGCCAAAGCGTTATCAAACGATTATATTTTGCTGACCGGCCTACTTCGCATACTATTTTGACCAATGAGGAGTGTTAATTGGCTTTCGGTCAGAACACGAAAGTTGTAGAATGCATCAAACCATAGACATAGGCACAAACAAGGACTTAATCGGATAAGAGATGAAGGAGTTACGAAACCTCAAAGTTAGCCAAAATTAAGAAATCGCTTAAAGCCAAATTACGCGTTTAGCGCGACAAATGTGGTTCGAACCACCCAGAATTCTTAATGATCACCCATGAAAGTTTGAATATATATATAACACTTTGAAAAATATAAATCACAAGGATTTCCAAAAATCAAAAATTTAGTACCCGAAATGAAAAATTCAAAGCGATAGGAATATGGCTTGTGGGAAATTTTTTCTAAATTGAAAGTATGGTGTTACAGTTAAATACTATAAAGATCATATATTTTGCGTGTAATGTGTATAATTAGGGTAAGTAACTTTGAAGGAAGGCAATAAATTAGAGTCTCTGACGCACTTTATTAGTAATGCTTTTAGAGTTGTACGTTGTTAAATGGGACGGATATTCTGGCATGTGCTACTTGTTCTTCACTTGGCTTATGCATTCAGATGTTTCTACGTTATGTATTATTTTATTGTAATCTTCTTATGTTTAATATTTCGTTAGAAATTTTTTGGTTACTCGAGTGTGTATTTGTTAACCTACATATAACTAGGTTATGAGGTAACAACAATTCTAGTTTTAATTGGGTCATCAAATTTGCACCAGTTCAAACTTTAGATGGAAAAGTAGGAAACTGGCACTTGGCAATGGAACTGAAGGTTTCTTAAATACTAGAGAATGAAGAGGTAGTCCTTATTAGACGTCCCATAATCACAATATAAATATATTATTGTTGCCCCTTCTTTTTGTAATTCTTTAAAGGCACCTGTATATACTATGATGATCATGGTGATCAGTTCCCTAAATAAGTTGTTCTTTTTCAAGTGTGATGAATGAATGTTTAATTCTTTATGTTTGTGAGGATTGAGGATAACAAAAACCATCAAGTATTGGCTAGAAAAAGGATTAAGAGAAACCTTTATGCAAGACTTGAGATTTATAACTTGATGGGGGTCTTGGCGTGTAAAATGAAGCCTCTTCTTTGAAGAAGGATAATCATTTGTAACGGTCCAGGACCCACTTTGAGCAAGATGATCTTTGTTGCATTTAGCTGTGTGTTTTGGCCTTCCCTTATTCTCATTAAGTTAGAAACTACACGGAGTTAGAATTTTAAATGGAGATCAGCACTGTAATTTTTGTTCATTTGAAATTCTTAAAATATATTGTTATAGTAAACATTATGGATATTGACGTTGGAGTTTGGTTGTCGGCCAACTTGCCAAGGGTGAAAACAATCACAAGAGAGATATCTTATTTGTTAACTCTGCTTTGAAAGGGCAAACATGATCTATAGTACAAAGCAATGATTGCTTTGTAAACTGTAATATAAAAGGCAGTACTTAGATTCTATTTTAGATCATGTTTGCCTTTTAAAGTATAGTTAACAAAGAAGTTAACTACACTTCATTTTAGCCATTTTCGCTGATTCAGTTACTTGTTATACATAGTCAAAATTCAATATTCATTATCAACTTTCCTTTAAACCTTTCTAATGAATTTTTGTGAAGCTTATTGCTCTCTTGACACTTTCTAAAGTTAGTACTACACCACGCTACTTCTAGACCAACCCTTAGGTATCAATAGAGTTAAATACACACATATATGTAATTTTCTAGAATGCATATATATATGTATGTAGGTCGAGAGCTTTGGCCTAATCATTGTTTTCGTACACCGAATCTCGAAGCTAAAATCTCAAAGCTCTTTCAACCAGCTTCGGAGATCTTTGGTCAACCACTATGTCAGATTAAGTGCAGACGGCGTGGGCGACTACTACCAACGCCACAAAACATCCCTCAATTTCATTAAATGCATACCAACTATATTAAACGATCGGAATACATGGAGAAGCAAGATTAGATTTTGTGATGATGAGGAATGGCTCAAAACCTACTCTGAGTGCCCTCTCACACGTCTCTCCCTCTGTCATATATGGGATGCATTTACGCCCCTCAACAACCACATAACCAAGCAATCAAGCTTTTATTACAGAAGTTTTGCTGAAGAACTACAAGGCAAAAGAACGATACTCAAGAGAGATATACAGAGAGATAGAGCTCTAAAGCACATGATAGAGCTTCGAGTATAAGGCATTTTGGCTCTGAGTGGCTTAGAACTCTTCCAACAGTAATGTTATAAGGATAGAATATATAGAGAGATATTGCTTGCTTAATTGTAATTTGAACTTATTCATTATAATATAAACACCCCAAGCTCCTAACTATATTCGTGAGAGGAGGACTAACTCATATTCTCATATAGGGTGAACCTCCTCTATACATTCTTGTCTTATTCTTGTCAACTTGTGATCATTTTATTATTGTTCAATTATTTGACTATGTGATCGGAAGTAGAACTGCTTTAGATTTTCGCATCAACACTATTGTTACCAATTTTTTTATTAAAAAAAGAGAAAAAAAACTGCTAAGATAAAATAAGAATTATGAAATTTTGGTTGAATTGAACTGCCTTTATAATAATATAGAATGAATTATCAAATGTCTCCAACTCAGACAACAACTTTAAAAAAAGAGGTTCTCAATTGATCGAATTAATGAATGATATATATATATATATAGAATCCCTTTCTTTTAAGGACCGTTTTAAATTAACTAATTTAAAAATCTTCCATTTCGAATAGGTAAATGGTTGAATTTTTTAATGAAACTTGGTGGAGTTGATCTCTATAATGAGTAGATTATCTATACCAAATTTAGATGTTTAGTTAACACACATTTTGGTTTAGCTCTTTAATGAATTTTGGTGGAAATAATTTACTCATTATAAATATCATCTTCGCCGAATTTCATAAAAAACTCCATTTGTTTAACCTTTGAAATTGATGGTCGTTAAAGTTAGATATACATATAGAGTACATTTCTCATATGAACTGGGACTTTTAGCAACGGTTTTCTATCGCGAATACATTAGGGATATGTTTTTAATGACGAAAAACTATCGCTAAAGACCTTGGTCCGTACGGACCGATCTGCATAGGAAATTTTCCGTATATATATTTATATGTTTGATAAGTCAATAAAAATCGGTAGTCACATAACTAAACCAGATAATGCATTCAACATCAGAATATCTCCAGAGTCCACTTTTTTGGGCAACCGGCAGTAGTAACGAGGGTTAAGTTCAACACATGCAGGATAGGCTTGTAAGTTTTAGGGGCCAAGGCAAGTTTAGAAAGTGGAGCTCTCTTTTTTATATATATTTACAAAAGGATAAAAAGTTATTTATATTTCTGAAAATGGGATAAAAGATCTTGTGCAATAACATATTTTGGCAAAAAATTCAGGATTTTTTTAAATAAGGGCTTGTTTATTAGTTATGTTTTAAAATAAGGTTTAAAATAAGGTTTTGATTAAAATTGTATTTTGTACAAACTTAACTTTGCAATCCAAAAAATTTAATGCAAATTTGTTTTGTATGATATGTTTATATTTTGTTAACAAGTATATTTTTGTATATCATTCAAATAACTTTAAAGTAATTTTAAATAAACCCCAATACATATTAAACTTAATTTTGCATAATCCAAAAAGATTATCATATGTGTTTTATTAATAAAGGGGTTTGAATTTGTAACTTGCTAAAAAACATGCATTGAAAGCTTAATTTTGCACGATACCGTAAAATATCACAATTGAAAAACCTACTGCAAAGTTAATGTTACACCGCTTTTGGAGTTCGGTAAAAAACAAGCCCTTAATTTACAAAATTATTATTTTTTGATTCTTTTACAAATTTTTTTCAGAGAAGCCCCATTTTCTAATATTCTGTTTATGTTTGTTATATCAAGTACATCAATTTAGCAAGAAAAACAAGTTTGTAACAAAATTAATACATTATTTTGCATTGCGTTAGTATGGTTGCTTTTATTTTGTGACGCGTTTATGCTAAATAGGTCACTCTTTATACTTAAATAGGTTACTCTTACAAACTACCATTAATTGTAAACTTTTAAATGCATTACTGACCTTTTAATTTTTTTTTTGCAGTATGAGTATATAGTGTATCTAAGAATAGTATTACGTATAATTAACGCTAGGGCCTCTTTTAATTTTAAAAATAAATTTGACCTTGTTATAAATAATTTGGTTGAAGTCTGGTAAAACACATATTAGAAATTTTAAGGCCTTGAAAATTGTCTAAAAAACACACTTAGGGTGTTAGCATAGTGGAAAAAAGGGTGGATTCCCGCCTCAAGTCCAGGTTCAAGTCACGGGAATCCCACTTCCCTTCTCCCTCCCTCCCTCCTTCCTGTAACCGATCACCATGTGTATCCATGTATTGCTTGTATTAAATTATTCTAAAAAATGGAAGCCCAAGGCGGCCATGCACCTCGCCACCTTTGTATTGGGCCAGCCCTAGTTAAAAAAAATTGAACATATTAGAAGCCACAATAATTGATATATGAAGCTCTGATCAACAAAGATTAACACATAAAGATGAAGCTATTGATCGACTTAAAGAAACAAGTTACTATATTTTGAAACACCAATTTTTCTTACCTCATATTCTATAATAAATTACATATTTATAGTTTGTGCATTTATTCATGTGTTTATAAGAACCAAATCTTTAACCAAATAAGTTAAATTACATTTCACCATTACTTTTTCCACATATATATAAAAGTATTTGGCTCCGGCCAAGGAGCCCCTAAAGCTTTTGAAGAACTAAGTGGGCTCCATGTTAAGGTTGAAGGAGTAGGACTGTATGAGGAGCATGTGTATATGATGGTGAAAGTGTGAAGGTGAAGCTTTGCAGAATCATAGCTAATGCCATTTTTGCTTCTAACATTGCGAAGTTTTGTCCAATGCAGATTCGGGGACCCCAACCAAAAGGGAAAAACGAGACTTGCCCCTTTGTTACCTTTGACACACCTTCGGAAAATCTTTCTGGTTTGAACTCCTTAGCGTCCTCACCCCATAATTCCTTGTCGTAATGAACTAGAAGAATTTGTAATTGGAGAATCACTCCAGCTGGTAGGGATATTTCTCCAACTTTTGTTTCTTCATGAATTGTTCGGTCAAGTGAAAGTACGGGTGGATATAGCCTTAAACCCTCGTAGAAAATCATATTGACCTATGAAAGGAAAAACGTAAGTATTTTTGGTAACATGAGATCAATATTGTAAATCATGAGTCCATATTTGCTATGGTACGCTAATATGCCGATTCTGCTTGTAGCGACGTTTTCTATTGCCAATACATTTGGAGATACATTTATAAAAGTAACGAAAAATATTGCTAAAATTGTCATCTGCATTGGAAATTGTGAAAAACTGGTATGTGTAAAATATTAGTAACTCCCATCAAAATAAGAGTGGTAAATGATAAAAAAAAAACTTTCAATTTTGAGGCGACTCAACCCATCAAAATCTGGTTTGGCATTCCCAAAAACATCGAATACCTCCTCTCTAGCATGCTCTTGCCAAGATGGGTATTGACTCAGTAGAATCATTGTCCAAACAAGCATAGCAGAAGTAGTCTCCTATCCAACAAAGTAGAATAACTTGCACTCTTCGACAACTTCATTGATTGTCATTCCAAAGTTTTTATTCCCATGTTGTTGAATCTCTTTGAAATTGGATTCCAATAGTATACCTAATAAGTCATCATGACTTGTTTCTCCTGCTTCCATTGCTTTTACTCTTTTATCAATAATTCCCCTTATTGAAGCTTGAACTTGTTTTTCAATCTCTTTCATCCTATTGTTCCTTTTGGTTGGCAAAAATCTACATAAAAATAGTTCACATTAATTATCCCTATAAAAAAATTTCTCCACTTAAACTTTTAGGGTTATCAAATCCCATGTTTTGATAGATATATGTATGGATGGTTAGAGGAGGGGAGGGGCTCGAAACTGATTAAGCGCCCTTTGTGAATGTTCACACATTCAACCACTGAGTTTAAGCTCAGATCAATTAAAAACTAGTTCTTATACTGAAATCCTCACTTTTATGATTATTATTTCCACTCTCACCACAAACGAACTTAGAAAAGTCACTCATTTAAAAACAAATCAAGAATCTTCTTTTGTGAGAAATTAATAATGCAAAACATTACGAAACACCCACAAAAGTGTATCACCATTGTAATGAAAACAATTACTCCATTTGTTCCAATTTAAGAGTCACGTTTGATTTTTCACTTTTTAAAGATATATAGATTAATCGTATTTTAACATAATCGGCCACTGGCGTAGGGAGGGGGGGCACAGGTGGGCTTCAGCCCACCCAAAAAAAATAAATTACTTAGAGCACTACTTAAATTTGAGCAAGCCTTACATTTCAGCCCAGCCCACACATTCATTTAACCTCCACTTAACCTAATAGAGTCTAAAGACATATTAAAACAAAACAAAAAAAAAGAGAAGAGAAGAGAAGAAGCTGCCGCAGAGCAACAGCAGCACTACTCCTACAAAAAGCTGCCTGGTTTGTCATCTTCTTGACTTCTTTTGTTTATTTGTTATAATATTATATATATATATATATATGTTTTATAATGTTGACTTTTGTTTATTTTATTTATTTTGTTTATATATTTTATAATATTATATATATATATATATATATATAATATTTATGCACTAATGTACATTTGTTTAGATTAATATTTGTTCACTGTTTATATAAAAATTTAGTTTTTTTTAACTTTTAAATAGATTATTATAAATGTATAATTAATAAATAATTTTATTATTCATGTGTTCATTTATTGTTGTAATGTTATTTATTTATTGACTATTGTTCAATCTAGTTAATATATATTATATATAAATTTATTTATTAGACTATTAGTTCTTGACAAATGTTAATTATTAAATGTTAATCTATTATTATATATAACATAACCTTAATTGTTTAGATTAACTATCTAACTTTAAATTTTTGAATTTATTTTAATAGCTTAATAAAAATGGCACATTCTCAACCACCATCAAAGAAAGGAAAAACTCTTAATATTAAATAGGTTAAATTTTTGAATTTATTTTATTTTAATAGGTATTTTTGTTGTTCTACTATGCTTTGATGTAAAAATTTCTTAATATTAGAAATGAAAAAATATATTTTATTTTGTTCTGATTTTCTACTTTAGTAACAGCCCACCCCTTCGAAAAATCCTGGATCCGCCGTTGTAATCAGCAAATGTTAAAAAGAACACTTTTTATTGCATTGATTATATCCTAAAAAAGAAAGTGGACTCTTAATATAAGATATTTCTAAAAGGAATACTAGACTCTTAAATGGATAGAAGGAGTATTAAAAGTTACTACAAAAGAAAAAAGGAAATTATTACCTGGATCCTGGGATATAAATTGATTGTCCAGCTTGCATTACTAATTCAGCTTGTTCTGTTTGAAGTTCAAATATCCTTCTTCCTTTTTCATAACTACTTACAAATGCTGTGCGGGAAATCACGTCGCTGGTTAATGTTTGAAGGTAAGGCCACACATCCAACTCGCATGACGACCCTTTCTCAAGTACTCTTTCCTCCCATTTTTTGATCATTTCACTACAACTCAACTTAAAGGCCGGAAGCATACACTGTATTTAGGAATGAAGAACCCCTATGTCATTATAGTATAATTCTTTCGACAAAAAATGCCATGACTTCAATGATATATCTATGCCCGATTTGATTAGGTAATTGAAAATTACATAAACATACATAATTAACTAAGTTCGAGTCTCATTCGCTGTAAATGCATCATTATTCTAGTTCTCTCACGCAGTAGGATAAGTTCATCAAAGAAAAAACTATACAGAAAAAAAACAAAAGAGTTAACAAGTTTCTTTATGTTCAAAGTGTTACCAAAAGAAAAGTAATAAAAACTCAAAAATAAAGTAAAATAAATTTGATTTAACAAATATGACTGTGTTTGGGCAACTTTTAGGTGGTTACTAATTGCACCCAAATATTATTAGTAACCTAAATGACATAATATCTACTATTTCTCAAATATGGTTTACGTACAACCACATGCATGTATGTTAAGCAATTCTTTTGTGCCCTAAACCACCAAATTTTGACTTGTCTTTCATGTTGTAATTGGTCAAAAACCAATTCAAATTTAAGGAAGCTTAAACATCATTGCGGGAACTTTCATGATATATGAGTAATCCTCTTATTTTAAATTAAGAGTTCAATATTATTTTTATTGTTTTATAATAATATACTAATTTTCTATATAATATATTGATAACAAGGGTACTTGTTAATATACTATCATGAGATTCATGTGCCAAACAAGAAAGGTATCTCTTGATTTGAAATATCTTAAAAAGGAAAGAAAGAAAAGACAATGGACATTTTAATTTGGAATGGATGACATAGACCCAAAGCATAGCTATGTTAAAAAATAGATTATGATCGTGCCCATACCACTACAATCCAAGTCTTGAGAATGTATATATTTCAGTTCAATTCCTCGTTCTCTACAGTCGAACACTTCTTCAACATTATATATATATATAGGCGACAATCTGGTGTCGAATATTCGTATACTAACTACACTCCATCGATGATTTTTCATTGCTGTAAACATATCCTAATACTTCAGTGATCAAAATTCATTGGTAAAAGGTTGATTCGTACTAGATCTAAACGCTATATATATCTATACTACTATAAAATGTAAGTAGGCGGAAGCAGATATCATAGTTAACAGCTCCTTTATTACATCAGGGTCCATTATATGCACCATTGGTCTTGGTCCAAGCCATACAAAAAAATTCTTACCTGCAAAATTCATTTGCAATGTTAAGAACAAAATAAAATCAATATTATTCAACTGACAGTTCAAAAAAAAATGACTAAATAAGTTTCAAATTAATGATTTCATTTTCCTTTAATTACTAAGCCAAATTACCATATCTCATATAAAGTTATATGACCAATTTAAAACATCGAGAGTAGATGAAATTTCTTGTAGGCTTTATAATATTAGGTATGATGTAGAAGTATCTGCTATATTATAAAGTTTGAAATCACTTTGGTGTTTAGGGACATGGGAAACAATGTTATATTTTGTTTATTTTATTTTATCCTAGCAAGTTTATTGTGACAAAATAGGTGGATTGTTATTGGCAATGGCAGATGGAAGAGGGGGAGAGGGGGGGGGGTCCGAGTTGTTGAAAATATGGTATGTTGTAGAAGTGTCTACTGTGTTATAAAGTTTGAAATCATTTTGGTGTTTAGGGACATAAAGGAAACAATGTTATATTTTGTTTTTTCATTTTGTCCTAGCGAGTTTATCGTGACAAAACAGGTGGATTGTTATTGGCAATGGCAGATGGAAGAGGGGAGGAGGGGCGGGGGGGGGGGGGGGGAGGGGGCCTTGTTGAAAATATTAGTTATTGTATACTAGGGTATACCCGTACCATCCGGCACGGTGAAATAAAAAAAATATAACAATATAATAAAAAAATTAATATGTGACGAATTTTAATCGACAAAATCAAATATATTTTGAACTCATTGTCTAGTCTAATCTAACGTTGTGAACAATTGAAACATAAGTTCAATATATCTTCATGCTGAAAAAACTAAAAGTACATTGGATTGGACCTACTTATTTTTATTTTTTTAAAGAGTCTTTTAATTATAATACAACCATATAACATACGTCATAAAAATGACAGATTGAGATGACCAATAATATATGAACACATAATGTACATCTTTAAATGTTACACAATAATTTTTCTTGATTTTTTTTGCATAATTATATAGTCATGATGGATCTTGTTTAATTGATCTTGATTAGTAGATTTTAAATATTAAATTTTTATTAAATTTTAAATTTTTTATTTTAAGTTATGGCATTTTAATGTAGACAAAATTATTAGTATGTGAGAGTTTATTGTGTGTATGTTATTCGTGTGAGTGTTTTAATTTTGATATGACATCTTGATTTGGTAAGTTTATTTTATTACGAAAAAAAATTTAAATTAAATCATAATATAAGACTATATAAAGTGAAATAGTTGACTTTTTTTAGGAGGTGGAATATTAAAAGAAACCTTAGTTCTTGCTTTTCTAGTGAATTCAATATAGATAGGGACATAATGCAATAAATGAATAACACGTATATAAGTACTACCAACTCTTATCACTTTTTTGTAATAAAAAAGGGTAGGGTTATTGTCACCTTCCATATCTCTCCGTAAATTTATATACTAAAAGGATCTTCCACGTAAATTTATGATATATGTATGTTACGTATATAAAATAATTATATATTTTATCTAACAATTGTTTAGAGATTCCTATGATTTTTTACATTAATGAATATGATATAGACTTTAAATTCCGTTTAATAGTAACATATAGAAAAAAAAAATTGGTGAGAAGATGGAAAATAAGTTGAGGCATTTGGTGAGATAGTACTTTCCATCTTATACTCATTTTTGTGTGTACATGTCTTCTATCCTTCTTGGGTAATTAGCAAAAAAAGACCCTTAAAGTTTGACTCGAATGCCTCACTTGTTCCTAAAGTTCAATTTTCGGCTGAACATTCTTAAAGTTTTTAATTTTTACCCACTTGTCCAAAATTGAATGCCCCGTTAAAAAGATGGATGAAAAACGCGTGTGATTATCACGAGCTATTATTTTGAGGGGTATTTTTAGATATTTCAACCAAAATTAGAAATTTTAAAGATGCTTAAACCGAAATTGGACTTTAAGGATGCTTCAACCTAAATTAGAAACTTTAAGGATGCTTCAACCGAAAATTGAACTTTAGGGACGAGCAAAAGATTTGAGTGAAACTTAATTGTCAATTTTGCTAATTACCCATCCTCTTTTTTATGTTTTGTGGAAAAAAAAATATTCACCACCACCCTACGAAATTTTTTTCATGGAAAAAACCAAAAATCAATAGTTAATCTCACCATATCTCTCAACTTAATTTTCATTCTCACCCAAATTAGTAAATTTTATTTTTTCCATGTTACTATCAAACAAAGTCTTAAATTCTAATCAGTATTAAGTGATCACAGCACAGATTAGTACATCTTAAATTATTAGTAAATATATGTTTTTCTTTCAGTTCCAGAGAAAAGGGTGCGGGAAGACTCGCCATATTTTTGGAAGGAGTTGTGGACAAAAGGGATGAGGTGTGGAACGACGTCGTCGGATAAATTTATGGGGTTGACGATTGCTTCTTTTCTCATAAGGGCGATCTCTTTGACATCTCCAACCAGTAGCCTGTAGGGATTTCCATTGAGACCTTGGGCTCTGAGGTGCACCTCCATCTTCCGTGGACTTAACCACACCCAATTCAACGCTCTCCATCCCAATATTCCTACATATATAATACTACTACATATACATATTGCAATAGGAGTAATATATAGTAGTTTAGTATATTCTCCATAATTCAGAGAGAGAGAGAGAGAGAGGGAATTGGGGGAGGGGGGGTTTCTTATGGTGTTTATAGAGAGTATTTTGAACTTCATAAGCAACTATGATTGTTGATCTTTTCCATTTTTGCAAATATGTGATGGGTACTTGAAGGTAATAAACATTTGTTTGGCGGAGTAAAAACATGTAAAGTAATTAAATTTATAAGTAATTTGAGAATTTTATACTAGTTAAAAAAGGGGTGATTTTATTTCTACCTTAGTACCTTTAATAATGTTTAGTTTTATTTTCATTTTTTATTCTTATTCAGTCCTTAAATACTGAGTAAGGATTTGTTATTAATTGGTTTTTGATGGTCTAGTATAAGTTTGGCAAGGCATTACTCAGCCCTTAAGCACCGAGTAATAGGTTTATAGAATATCTTCAAAAACTCAATAACATGTCTTTTACTCAGTTCTCAAAGACCGATTAAATGATTAAAATAGAACCAAGTATTACTAGAAGTAAAAATAAAATTACTTTAAAAAAATGTATAAAATGGAGTGTCTTCACCTCAAACTTACATGAAAATTGAAATAATCTCACTTTCAATTCTCCAATAATCATTACGTGCTGCGGACGCACAGGTTACCAAAGGTCCTCCATAATTTTTTTAAAATTACAATTTTACCCCTAAAGTTGCTTCCTAAAATTACAAACATGTGAGTATTAATTAAGTTTGCCTTCCTTTAATTTCTGAAAAATTACTATTAGTATTAATATTGGGCCTCTTCCGCCTAATTTTTGAACAGAAATAATAGTAGTACTAATTTATTTATTTTCTTTAATTTATAAAAAGTGAAATTAGTAATAAACTTGCCCCTCCATTAAAAAAAATCTTGGCTCAGCCCCAAATTTGGAAACATCTTATTTTGTATACACAGGAGGTTTTTCTATCCTACTTTATCTCTCTCTTAATTATATATTCTCGCCGAGAAGGCGAGAAGGTAATCGCTAAACTACACTTTATTTTGATGTCCAAATATCGGCGTACGTGTTTTCATTATTCTCGCCGAGATATAATATGGTAATTATTTTGTCCAATTCTATTTGAACAAACTTTTGCTAGTGTAAATAAGAGAGAGATAAAGTAGGACAGAGAAAACTCCTATATTTTATCTCCATTGTAAATATATTATAAATTTTCGTTTTAAGAAGGCAATATATATATAGGAAACATGTTTTTTTATTTTATTCGTACATTTACAAAAATAATAAAATAAAATAAAATGATAAATTATCTTATTATTATGTATATAATAAATTTTCTTTTATCATCATATAGTTAATTCAATAATAAGGGCACGCATTAATTATTTTTTTAAGTGGCCGGATCACAACGTGCAATTAATAATGAACATATTCTTATAAAAGTCCCCTTTTTTATATATCATATAATACTTGGCGTGCGCCCTTATCGTATATATTAACGAGCTAGACTATAAAGATGAATTCCTTTACTTCAACAAAAAGAAGGGATGACCATTTACAGAGATAAATCGATGAATTTTTTTATAAAAAATTGTACAGATGATCTATATAATAAGTAGATCACCTCCATAAAAATTCATAGAAAAATTTAACCAAGAAGTGGGTGTTTTGAAAAATTGATATATATGTGCATTTTCGTCCGTTAAAATTTTTGATGATCATCTCACCCACTTATAAGTTTATTTTTTTTATGAAATTTGGTGGAAGTAATCTACTCATAATATAGATCATCTCTACAAAATCTAATGAAAAAATTCATCCAATTACCTCTCCAAATAACTATCCATTCTTTTTGTTAAAGAGAGGGAATTTCATTTTATAGCTTAACTCATATATTAACATATTTTTTTTATATACATAATTCTATTAGGTTTTGGACTAACTAGCCCCAAACCCAAATCAAACTATATATTGGGTATTTTTTATTAGGGTTTTATGAATCTGTTCGGATCGGTTCAATCAGTTTGATCGATTTTCGGATTAACCTTAACAACTCTAGACAGACACACAAATACACCTTACCAAGAAGGAGTGTGGGCCCGCCCATGCTCCACACCATCAAATTAATAAGGTTAGAATGGGGAACCGAGCTCGCGGATTCTCGTAGATATCAATTAATATACTTCTTGAACTTCACAAAGGAAAAATAATAGATAAACCATAACAAAAGATATTGACCAAAGTTGGTCACCGAAAACAACTAGAGAACCAATCACATACCAGATATGTCTATCAAAAATCTTAGAGCATCTCCGATGGTCTTGCGTAAATCCTACGTGTCAAAGTGGAATTTACATAAAAATAATAAAGAATTCGTTTTGTACTCCAACAGTCTGTTTTAAATTTTTGTGTAAATATTAAACTACCAATTAGATACGCACAAGTGGAACTTGTCCTAGACGCGAGATTATCTGATGTTGTGTAAATTGGGTTTGTATTTTACACAACCTTTTTACACAAATCCTAGGTATCAGAGTTTCAAAATATTTTTTACCCAACGTGTAAATTTTACACAAACCAAAATTATACACTACGGTTGGAGATGCTCTAAAGACAAACCCAATTTACACAACCACGAAGGTTGTGTAAAATACAAACCCAATTTACACAAACACGTTAGATAATCTCGCGTCTATTTTCCCTCATCCTGTTTCTAGAAATAAATTGATTTGAAAAGTAAAGGAATAATTATAGAATAAGTTTCATTTCTGCGTATCTAATTGGTACTTTAATATTTACACAAAAGTCTAAAACAGACGGTTGTTGTACAAAATGAATTATTTATTATTTTTGTGTAAATCCCACTTTAACATGTAGGATTTACACAAAATTTATACAAGACGATTGGAGATGATCTTAGTTACTAAGCATTCATTGTGTTAGCATATAGGCATCTATATCCATCTTACATTTATCTCAAGGATTGTATATAATTATCTCTAGGATTTTATTTTTCTTTTTTATCCCCTGTAACCCTAATCTTAATGTAACCCTTATAAATATAGGGTCTCTTCTTGTATCAATTACCTAATTCAATTCAATACAATTATCTCTTTTCGATTCTCTCTGGTTAACACATTGAACTACCAAAAAAAATTCATTAATGGAATTTGAAATCTCAATTTTGAGAAACCATATTATTAGGGTGTCTCAATCCTCTTCCTAAATTTTTCTCAAATTTGAGAAAAAAATTTGAGGGAAAAGCCATATTAGAAGTTCTGCAATCCCCGCTCAAAATTTCCTTATATTTTTGTGGTTAGAGCCATTGTCTGGTAATTATTTTGAATTGTTTTTTATTAAAAAATCATAAAAGTGCCGTGGCAATAAAATATTTCGATCCAAAATAAATTGCCGCACAATCATTCAAAATTAACAAAATAGATTGCAAAAGAGAAGAAAATAGAGGCAAGGCAGTTACTGACAGCCTGAGTGATTTCAGATGAGGTTGTGAGAGCGTAAAAGAGAAAAAAATAAAAACTAAAAGGAATATGAGGACAGCAGAAAGTGACCTGGAAAAAGAAAAATTGGAGGTGGTGAAAGTGAATCTAACCTGATTTTCTAGAACTGCTTGATTGGAGGATACCATAATAATTAATGGAAGTCCATTTTCTTATATATATATATATTATTAGGGAAGTCTATTTTATCAATTAACATACAATTATACAGTATTATTCGATGATATATTTGTTCTTATGTGTTCTTCAAAAAGTAGTGAGTTGATGTTAATATTCTTATGTGTTCTTCAAAAAGTAGTGAATTAAAGTTATTTGTACTTTTAGTTTAATTGTGTGTCAAGAATTAAAATTATTTGTGATTTTTGAAGAATGGATACTTAATTTGTTCGAAATTTAATTGTGTTTCTAGATTTTTAGTTTAAAATCTATTTTTAGTTTAAAATAATGGTTATTCAGGGCAGGGCGCAGCAACCCGGCCAACCCGTACATTCGGGGCGGGGCGGTTCCGATTTGGTTAACCGTAAATTAACCTGTGGCGGTTTTGGTTTCAAAAAAAAAGAAAAAAAAATAATTGCAATTTCAGTTCGGGACAAAAAAATGCAGTTCGGTTTTGGGTTTAAGCAAAACCGCCCCGTTGCCATTCCTTTATTTATCTAGTAAAGATTGATAATAAGTGAAACCGCCCCATTGCCATTCCTCCCCCGGGTTTTTGAAACTGATTTTTCTTAGTCATCACCTCCTTTATTACATCAGGGTCCACCATAAGCACCATTGGTTTTGGTCCAAGCCATATAAATAAATTCTTGCCTGAAAATTTTATTTACAATATTAACATCAAAATCAAAATCTTCCATTCACAGTAAAAAAATAAAACAATATTTCATCCGTCTCAAATTAATGATTTCGTTTTTTTAGTACGTCTTAATGTATCAAATCTCACAATAAATAGTAAATTATATTATTAAAAATTAAATAGGTTGAAATTAGTGTTTCATCAAAAAATATTAAAATTAAAGTAGACAAACAATTTAAGAATAATAAAATACAAGTTTATATAGTTATTTAGCCCAGCTTTTACCTAACCTAGTATTCGGTTCAAGTTTAATTATCTTACAAACTTAACTCACAATTGGTCTATGATGAACTTTGGAACTCTAGATCACTACTTTATTTATCTATATGTGAAACACAAACAACGCTTGTTTGATTAACCCAAGCCAAAGCCTTTTTCGTTTGTCTTCTGAATCAATGGTTTTTCTCGCTTGTCTTTCCATGCAAATACTGTTGGATCCTTAATTCAACATTGGACATATATATGAAACAATTATGTGTTGTGGACTGTCGAATGGTTAAACCCACTTTAAAAGTGATCAAATAAGGTTTAAGTTATTTGAGCTTAAATATATCTAATAGGGTGTGGGCCTTTAATATGTAGATACTTAAGAGTAATTCTATTTTTATGATAGGTTAAAATAGAAATACTAAATAGATAGTAGGGTTTACTATCTATATATATTGTGGTTATTGTCTCCAGATTGCACGTACGTATTATGTCCCTGTTGAGCCCTATAATCACAGAGAGCATAGAGAAGGCATAAATGATTCTTTAAAGAAATACGTGTTGATCTGGAAGGCCAACCACTCGGTTACAAATACATGTTATGAATTCAGGTACGCTTTCGCATATTAATTTATTGATTCTTGGTGATATGACATGAACGATCCTATGGTTTATAGTTGTTTAGAACCATTTAGTTATAACAAATGGTATCAAAGAGATTTTTATGTTAAATTATTGAGAACTGATTTATTTTTTATTAAGCTTTATTGATTAATATATATATTAATCGGCTGTATATATGGATTCGGATGAAGTTGTACATGTTTATTTATATATATATTGATTAAAGTTTGATTATCAAATCATGCATAATTTATATATATAATTAGGTCCAATAGCAGCATATATATAAATATATGTGTGAAACGTCAAATCGATATTATATATATATATATATATATGTATGTCAAAATTAATTAATATATATATAAAGACATATACCTGCTGCTGCAGCCGTGCACCTTTTTATTTTTTTTAAACTGCCGTGCACTCTTGTTTTTTTGTATTTTTGAGACAGTAGTGTACTTATATATATATATATATAACATATATATATATTAAAGAAAAGGTATCTATTTGTTTAAATTAAGATTTTGTGTATTATATCAATACGCATATATAAAAAAGAAAAAAAATTGTTTTTGGGATATAAGCTTTTGGGTTACCTGGGTTAAGATATGGATATAGGTTTATAACTCAATAAATTTTTACCTAACCAGTTTAAATTCAAATATTGGTATAATTAAGTATATATATTTTGAGATGAATTAATTGAAGCGGCATATCGTCAAAGTGACCTCTCTCGTGGAGATTAATTTATTTTAATTTATAAATGGTTGTGTACTTGTAACTTATGTAAATCTTGACTGGCCCAAAGGAATGTTGACTTTTAACAGAATTGCATGTACACCTATGGTGATAAACACGTGATAATTATTCAATTTTTCATGTAAACAATAAATCGGCTCAAAGGAAGATTTATTATTCGACATACTCTTATTATCAGTTTTTGATTACTACAACAATATATCAATTGCAAGTTAATATTTTTATTCAAAGATAAAATATTAATGGAGCACCCGGTATCTTGAGATGGGACTTACATTTATTTGAATTTATTATATTTATTTTAGTATTTATGTGAGCTTGTTATATTTGTTTATTGTTGTTTTATGTGGATTCAGCGATGAATACTTATGCTAATATTACTGCTAGCATCAACTCTATTCCTATGTTAAATGGCACAAATTTGAAATCATGGCAAGAGAACTTTCAGATGGTTCTAGGAGTCATGAATCTTGACTTTGCGTTAAGGATTGATTATCCCCCACCTCTTATGGATAAAAGTACTCTTGAAGAGAGAAAAGATCTAGAAAAGTGGGATAGATCAAATCGCATGTGTATCATGATTAGGAAAAAGGTCATTCCGGAAGCATTCAGAGGCACAATATCTGAAAAGATAACTACAGCTAAGGAGTTCCTTGAAGACATTGAAAAAATGTTTGTCAAGAATGAAAAGGTTGAAATAGGTACGCTCTTGACAAACCTACCTTCAATATTGAGGTATAAGGGTAAGGGTAATATAAGAGAGTATATCATGGAGATGTTTCATCTTGCTTCAAAATTAAGAGCACTTAAGCTAGAACTCTTTGAGGACTTGCTGGTGCATTTAGTTTTGATATTTCTTCTAACACAGTTTAGCCAGTTCAAGGTGAACTATAATTATCAGAAACAGACTTGGTCTCTGAATGAGCTCATCTCATACTGTGTTCAAGAAGAAGAAAGGCTAAAGCAAGATAAGGTAGAGAGCGCTCATATTGCCTCAGCCTCTAAACGTAAGGACAAGGGGAAGAAAAGAAAGAAGGATAAAGAAGCTGCAGATGTGGCACCACAAAAGAAACAAGAAAAGAAACCGGGTGAATCGAAAAGTACTGGATGTTACTTTTGTGGAACTGAAGAGCACATAAAGAAGCATTGCACCAACTTTCACGCATGGCGTGCTAAGAAGGGTATGTTTCTTAATTTGGTTTATTCTGAGGTTAATTTAACTTCGGTACCTAGACACACGTGGTGGATAGATTCTAGTGCAACAACTCACATCAATGTGTCTATGCAGGGTTGCCTCCATTGCCGAAAGCCAAATGATGGTGAAAGATATATCTATGTAGGTGACGGTAAGACGGTTCAAGTTGAAGTAATAGGAAAATTTAGATTATTATTAAAGACTGGATTTTATTTGGATTTAAACGAAACATTTATTGTACCGTCTTTTAGACGGAATTTAATTTCTATTTTTGCTTTGGATAAATCTGGATATTCCTGTTCATTCAGTGATGGAAAATTTAGTTTATTTCATGATTCAAAATTGGTTGGTTCTGGTTCCTTGTCATGTTATGATAATCTTTATTCAATTGATATAAATGCTTCATTTAATGAATCTCTGCAATTAAGTACACGAGGTGGAAAAAAAAATTAACCACTGAAAATTCAGCTACGTTATGGCACAAGAGATTAGGTCATATCTCCAAACAGAGATTAAAGAGACTTGTGTCAAATGAAATTCTAGATCCCCTAGATTTCACAAATTTTGATGTTTGTGTTAACTGTATATAGGGAAAACAAACCAATAAAAGGAGATTTGAAGCCAATAGGACTTCAGACGTCTTAGAACTTATACATACAGACATTTGTGGGCCATTTCCAACAGTTGCTTGGAATGTTCAACAATATATTATAACGTTCATAGACGATTTTTCCAGATATGGCTACATATACCTCCTTCATGAAAAGTCCCAGTTACTGGATATGTTTAAAAATTTTAAGGCTGAAGTTGAGAACCAACTCAACAAGAAAATCAAAAGCGTTAGATCTGATCGTGGTGGTGAGTACTACAGTAGATATGATGGTTCTGGTGAACAACGTCCAGGGCCGTTTGCTAAGTTCCTAGAGGCATGCGATATTGTCCCACAGTACACTATGCCAGGTTCGCCCACCATGAATGGTGTTGCTGAAAGACGAAACATGACGCTTAAGGATATGGTGAGGAGTATGATTCGTCATTCTACCTTACCAGAATCACTCTGGGGAGAAGTAATTAAAACTGCAGCATATATCCATAATAGGGTTCCAACTAAAGCAATATTAAAACCCCTTATGAGCTTTGGACAGGTAAGAAGCCTAATTTAAAGCACTTACACATTTGGGGATGTCCAGCTGAGGCAAGGCCTTACAGGCCTAATGAGAAAAAACTGGACTAAAAAACAGTGAGTTGCTATTTTGTTGGATATTCTGAAAGATATAGGGGGTACAAATTTTATGATCCCACGACTAAGTCAATTTTCAAATCGAAAAATGCCCGGTTCTTCGAGGAAGTAGAGTTTGCGGGGGGAGATACATCCAGAGATTTTGTCTTTGAAGAGGAATACATCCACAGGTGCCATTGGCATTGATCAGGTTTTCATTCCTGACTTTGTTCATTACTTAATTAAAATATGGATTAACTATATTTTAGTATATTGTACTACCACCGAAATTCCATTCGATACAATATACTCTTTTTTTTGAATATAGTAATCTACTTCTTGTTTGGTTTCGATCTAGTACATAAATTTGCATGGAAATAACCCTCATATTCTACTAAATCAAAACCAAACAGGAAGTAAATTGTTATTTTCGAAAAAAAAGTATATTGTATCGAATGAAATTTAGGGACCAGTACATTGTACTAAAATGTAGTTAATCCTTAAAATATTAATATCAATATCTAAAGAAGAATTACAATAAAATAAATAGAACTTCCATTGAAAGTTAGATCTCCGGTTGAATTATTTTTTCGGCGATGGTGTGTGCAGCTCATTCTCCCTCTACTTCTCATAAGTGTATTTTTCTCCTTATGATTGTGTTCAGAATAATGACAAAGGGCCTTTATTTATAAGTTAAAAGATTAGGGTTTAAGGAAAAGATACAAAAGGTATAGAAAATGAATGAATTTTGATGAAAGGATTGGCAGTTAGGGTTTTAGTGGATTGAAGGAGCACAGATGTTATGCGTGGAAGGCACGGCTAGCTAGATGGGGAAATTGGGATAGGCTTGGTTTATATTTTTGGATAATGGGCCAATGGGATTTTAATGTTTAATGGGCTTACGATTAATTTGGGGCTTGGATAGGTATATGGGACTAAGGGCTTAAGGGAAGTGGATGATATGAGCTTCTACGTAATTACTTAAGGTTTGGGCTCCATGTTTGGTTAATGGGTTAACGGTGAGGGCCACAAAAGAGCATTTGTACTCATTTTCGTTGCGCACTAACAACAACTTGAGAACTATTTTTCACCATCAAGATGGGATAATCTGAAGGTCGTCAAAACACAAAAGTTATAATCCTTTGAATCTTATTTCCAACCAATATAGCACACAAAATTTTGAGCTTTGACCACAAAGTTATTATCAAAATACAGAAAAGGCACCAAAATTATCAAAACTTAATTTTTTTTGCACATTTAAGTTTTAATGCACTTCTGCTTGGATTTGGACTTCCATAACATTTAAAACATGATCAATCATCAATTTTAAGTTCGCCTATGATAAACGCTTAATATTGTCATTTATACACTCATTTTCGGAGTTGTTTGACGCGTTTATTTCTCTAAAACTACTCGGTTTGCCAACTTATTTCGCGATTAGTCTCGTAGCACTTTTGTATTTAACAATGCTTGGAAAGGCACATTTTTGTGTTTATTTTGGTGTCTCTAGATTTCAAGAAATATTGTATTTAATACAATAGTAGAATTTTCCATGGACAAAAAGAATCCAAGAAAGTGAGTCTCCGTGTGATTAAAGAGCATCCAAGAAAGTGGAAGTCTCCATGTCCATGTGATTAAAGAAAGAAAGTGGAATTGTGCATGTGATTAAAGAGCATCCAAGATAGTGGAATTCTCCACCAAAAATAAAATAAGCATTGTTTATTTTTTTAACATCCAACACAACTCTCCTATTTATAGTCTTCATTGTTGCTTTGGAGAGGAGATCTTAATTTTATTTTACTTATCATTTCTCAATTTATAGAGAGCTTGTAATAGTATTTTCTAGAGAGAGAAATGGAGTTCACTTTTATAATTCTTTTCTTTACATTTATTATGGAGTAAATTTCTTTGCTAAGGCTAAAAGATGAAATTTGCAATGCATTAATTATGTAAGCTCAATTCTCATTCCATTGTTAGTATTGTTAAATACTTTTTGAATCCTTCATCTTCTCCATTTTTTCAACCATTCATAAGCTAGTAAGATAATTTTCATTTGATGATTTGACTTTGTATGCCTTGTATACTTAGATCTCAAGCATTAATGAAGAGATGATACACTTGTGTATTTCTTACTAGCCTACGTCCATTCTTTCTTTGAATGAGATTGATTTTACTTAACTTTGCAAAACAAATGAATTCTATAATGCCTTAGCTTTTTCTCATCTATTATTACATCATTTTAATTTTTATTGCAAGACTTTAAAATCAATCATTAAAATCAACCAATTAAATTCTCTTAACAAAACCTTGGACTCGTAATCACCACATCGTCTTTCCGACTATCCTTGTGGTTCGACACTTGGACTTACCAAGTATTATAACTTGACAACCTACACTTGGGTACCTAAGCACGGAAGTATTTTCGGCGCGTCAGCCTAACCATTGGAACAATTTTCACTTTGCTTCTTGACACATCTTTGCTGCATTGTTGATTAAATTTGGTACACATTTAAGCTCTTTTCACTTTTCACTTATAAAGCAAACAAAATATGATATCGTCACATGTTAGGCAATAGTAATAGACTACCAATAAGCTTATTGGGGTTATAAAATATAGCATTTTTAGTGTTTATTAGAATTTACTCAAATCACAAGGGGGAAAAAAGAGAATGACAAAAGAATGACAAAGACCTAAAATTGAAAAAGCAGGTAGCTGTTGAAAAAAAATAATGCGAAGAATTCTGCATTCACATTGTCCAAATGAGGGAAGGGGATAGCCAAGGAAACTATAATAGTCGACATCTTCTTCGCCAGCCTTCGCCACCTCAGAGTACACGACCTTGATCAAATATGCATTTACGTCCAACTCAAGTATTATAACTTGACAACCTGCACTTGGGTACCTAAGCACAGAAGTATTTTCGGCGCGTCAAGTTTTTGGCGCCGTTGCCGGGGATACGGCGAAAGACGGATTACGGATTTTGTACAAAAAAAATTCACTTTGTAAGTATTCTCTCCTGTTGTAAATTATTTTTTCTACTTATTATTTATTTATGTTTTTTAGGTGGAAAATTTTATTCGAGATCACCCTTCCGGGCTTGTGCCCGAAAATTTGTACATTGATCTTCGTATAAGTCCACCAAGAGGTCAACCACTACCAAGGCATCCTAGTCCTTCACCTACTCCTTCCGAAATGGCTAACGAGGATAATGAGTCAAATACCGGAGAGAACGATAATCATCCTGAACCGGTTCGAACAATAAGGGATTATTTTCAACCACCTCGGGCGACATCTAATTCTTGCATCATTCTCCCCACCGGAGAAGCGGGAACATTCTCCTTTAAGCCAGGTATGCTTCAACATATCCCCTCTTTTCATGGTATGGAATCCGAAAATCCGTATTTACATTTGAAAGATTTTGAGGAAGTTTGCTCCACATTTCGTGAGGCAAACACCAATGAGGAAGTAATGCGTTTAAAACTTTTTCCTTTCTCCTTAAAAGATAAAGGAAAATTATGGTTGAATGCTCTAAGACCGCAATCTATTCGGTCTTGGCAAGTACTTCAATCGGAGTTTTTGAAAAAATTATTTCCCGTCCATCGGACCAACGCTTTGAGAAGGGCGATATCCAATTTTTTGCCAAAAGAAAATGAAAGGTTTTACAAATGTTGGGAAAGATACAAGGAACTTTTAAACGCATGTCCTCACCATGGCCACGAAACATGGAGCCTTGTAAGCTATTTTTATGAATCTCTTACTCCCAAAATGCGTACATTTGTAGAGACCATGTGTAATGGTCAATTTTTGGGTAAAAGTCCCGAGGAGGCCTTGTTGTATTTTGATGAATTGGCGGAAGGTGCCCAAAATTGGAACACCTATACCGAGGAACCTAAGGCCAAACCTCTGGGAAAGGGTGGGTTGTACCAAATATCCAATGATTATGATGACATGGGGGTAAGGTTGTTCCAATTGTCTAAGAAGGTAGAGACCTTAGAGACAAACAAGCTTAGAGATGTCAATGTAGTGTCATCAAGTCAATTGTGTGTCATTTGTGAAAAGTTGGGACATTCCACGGAGGAGTGTCACGCAATTCCGGCCTTCAAAGAGGTCCTTCAAAGTCCCTCACAAATCAATGCTATGAACTCATACTCTAGGCCAAACAATGACCCATTTTCTCAAAGATACAATGAAGGGTGGAGGAACCATCCTAATTTTAGTTGGGGGGGAAATCAAAATGCTCATCAAAATTCGAATGCAAATTCCTACCAACCAAGACCACCTCCACCCCAAAACAACTCTTTTGGTCAAGCAAACCCAAACCCAAATTCAAATTTGGAGACTCTTTTGCGACAGTTTGTAGACAAAATCAATAGAGATGTTAGTGATTTGAAAACTCAAATGTCCAAACTCACCACCGCTTTAGCAACCCAAGAAAAAGGAAAGTTTCCGGCCCAACCAATAGCTAATCCTAGAGGGCAAGCCATGATAGTTGAAGGGGAGTCGAGTGGGAATGTAGAGGAGTTGAAATCCATCACCATCCTTAGGAGTGGGAAAGAGATTGACAAAACTATAGTTCCTAAGGACAAAAAGCCGGTGGACATAGGTGAGTCAAGCCAAGTTGAGAAGGTCACCATTGAAGAGAGAATGAGGGAAAAAGAGAGAGTTGGAAAAGAGAATTTGGAAAAAATCAAAAATAGTGTCAAAATCCCTTTTCCGGAGAGGTTATCTCAACCTTTCAAGGAGACCCGAAATGCTGAAGTTCTTGATGTGTTCAAACAAGTGAAAATTAACATTCCATTGCTTGATGCGGTGAAACAAATTCCTTCTTATACAAAATTTTTAAAAGATTTGTGCACCACTAAGAGGCGATTGAATGTTAAAAAGAAGGCATTTATGACGGAACAAGTGAGTTCAATAATGCAAGGCACTCGAATTCCAAAATTCAAAGATCCCGGTTGCCCCACCATTTCTTGTTTGATTGGCAACTTTAGAATCAAAAATGCATTGCTTGATTTGGGGGCGAGTGTTAATGTTTTGCCATTTTCGGTCTATCAACAATTGGGTTTAGGAGAGTTGAAACCCACGAAAGTCACGATCCAATTGGCGGATCGATCGGTCAAGATTCCAAGGGGAATGGTAGAGGATGTGCTAATTCAAATTGATAAATTCTATTTTCCTGTGGATTTCATAGTTCTTGACATGCAACCGGTATCCAATCCCGGAAATGAGATTCTCGTAATTTTGGGAAGACCCTTTCTTGCAACATCAAATGCTATCATCAATTGCAAGAATGGGATTGTAAAATTGGCCTTTGGAAATATGACTCTTGAGCTTAACGTGTTTTCAATAAGTAACAAATAAGATGATTTTGATGATGAAATTGAACATATAAACATGATAGAGTCACTAGGACAAGACCATTTTTCTTTCACTTATGAATCGGAATCATTGGAAGATTTGCTAACCACTCCCAATGATCCCGAGGAATGTGTGCATATATTTTCTTTGGATGATAGGAACAGGGAAGAACTCTTGAAGAATGAAGAAAATGCACAAGTGGAACCACCAAATCTTGAAGGAAAGATGGAGCTCAAGCCTCTTCCTAGCAATTTGAAGTATGCTTTCCTAGGTGCTTTTGAAACTTACCCCGTGGTAATTTCTTCCGAACTCTCAAAAGATCAAGAAGAACGGTTGGTAGGTATGCTAAGTAAGTATCGAAAAGCTTTTGGGTGGAAATTGGCCGACCTCCAAGGAATTAGTCCATTGATTTGCACACACAAAATTCACTTGGAGGAAGGTGCAAAGCCATCAAGACAATTTCAACGCCGGTTAAATCCTCACATGCAAGAAGTAGTAAGAACCGAGGTGTTGAAATTGCTTGATGCCAAGATCATCTATCCAATTTCAGATAGCAAATGGGTAAGTCCAACCCAAGTTGTACCTAAAAAATCTGGGCTTACGGTAGTAAATAATGAAAATAATGAGTTGATACCCCAAAGAGTCACCACCGGGTGGCGAATGTGCATAGACTACCGTAAGTTAAATGAAGTCACTAGAAAGGACCATTTTCCTCTTCCATTTTTAGATCAAACACTTGAAAGAGTGGCGGATCATGAGTTCTATTCTTTTTTAGACGGATTTTCTGGGTATAACCAAATCGAAATTGATCTTGAGGACCAAGAAAAAACAACCTTCACATGTCCGTTTGGTACTTTTGCTTATCGAAGAATGCCTTTTGGTTTGTGCAATGCACCGGCCACTTTTCAAAGATGTATGTTGAGCATTTTTAGCGATATGGTAGAGAAAACTCTAGAGGTTTTTATGGACGATTTTACCGTTTACAGTAAGTCGTTCGATAATTGTTTGCTCAATGTTGAACATGTGTTAGCAAGGTGTATCGAGAAGCAACTCATCCTCAATTGGGAGAAATGCCACTTCATGGTGACAAAGGGCATTGTATTGGGCCATGTTATATTGGGGAAAGGCATTGAAGTAGACAAGGCGAAGATCGAGCTTATCTCAACGCTCCCCGCCCCCAAGTCAATCAAGGATGTTCGCTCATTCTTGGGGCATGCCGGATTCTATCGAAGGTTCATTCAAAATTTTAGCACCATTGCTAAACCCATGTGTAAGTTGCTCTTGAAAGATGCCCCATTTGAATGGACCAAGGAATGTGAAAAAGCCTTTATAAAACTAAAGCACATGCTCACTACCGCACCCATCATGCAAACCCCCGATTGGAATTTTCCATTCGAATTCATGTGTGATGCAAGTGATTACGCCGTGGGGGCGGTCCTTGGTCAAAGAAAGGATAAAAAGCCCGGGGTCATTTACTATGCGAGCCGAACTCTCAATGAGGCTCAAATGAACTACACCACACCGAGAAAGAACTCTTGGCTATTGTCTTTGCCCTCGACAAATTTCGGTCCTACCTCATTGGGTCACCTATTGTCATTTTCACCGATCATGCAGCCCTCAAGTATCTTTTCATAAAGAAAGATGCAAAGCCAAGGCTTCTAAGATGGATTCTTCTCCTACAA
This sequence comes from Lonicera japonica, assembly GCA_021464415.1. NCBI lineage: Eukaryota > Viridiplantae > Streptophyta > Magnoliopsida > Dipsacales > Caprifoliaceae > Lonicera > Lonicera japonica. The sequence goes on from JAKCWG010000027.1 coordinate 66,256, forward strand.
GAATTCAATATTTTCATAAAGGATAAGAAGGGTGTCGAAAATGTGGTGGCGGACCATTTATCTCGCCTTTCATTCACCGACCACATTGAAGAGAGTGCTATTAAAAACTCTTTTCCGGATGAGAAACTATTCATAATCCCTTCCTCACCATGGTATGCCGATATCGTGAACTATCTTGTCACCGGAAAGATGCCAAGCCATTAGAATGCCCAAGACCGAAGGAAATTCTTGTCCGAGGTCAACCGTTTCTATTGGGATGACCTGTACTTGTTCAAGTATGGGGCGGATCAAATCATTCGACGATGTATTCCCAATGACGAGTTCGAAAAAGTTCTAAGCTTTTGCCATAATGAAGCTTGTGGTGGACATTTCTCGGCTAAAAAAACGGCTGCCAAGATCTTGCAAAGTGGCCTTTATTGGCCAACAGTGTTCAAAGATGCCTACCAACATTGCAAAGCTTGCCCGAGATGCCAAATGTTAGAAGGGATTACAAGAAAAAGCATGATGCCGCTTAATCCAATCTTGGTAATTGAAGTGTTCGATTGTCGGGGAATCGATTTCATGGGACCATTCCCATCCTCTTTCGGTAACCTTTATATTTTAGTAGCGGTTGATTATGTTTCCAAGTGGGTAGAGGCCCAAGCTTGCAAGAAAAATGATCACAAAGTGGTGATCCGATTTTTAAAAGAAAATATTCTTGCAAGGTTTGGCACTCCCAAAGCGATTATAAGCGATGGTGGTACTCATTTTTGCAATAAACCTTTTGAATCTTTAATGCAAAAATATGGGGTAAATCACAAAGTATCACTCGCTTATCATCCGCAAACCAATGGCCAAGCCGAACTTGCCAATAGGGAGATAAAACAAATTCTTGAAAAGACGGTAAATCCAAATCGCAAAGATTGGTCAATACGACTAAACGATGCTCTTTGGGCTTCGCTTACCGGTACGGCTTTTAAAACAATTTTTTAGGAATGTCTCTCCTATCGGATATTATATGGCAACCTTGCCATCTTCCTGTTGAGTTGGAACATAGATTATTTTGGGCAATTAAAATGATGATGATATTTGATATTGAAAATGTCGGAAGCAACCGAAAGTTACAACTTGAGGAGTTGGAGGAATTAAGGAGGGATGCATACCAAAATGCTAAGATAAGCAAAGAAACGTGCAAATGTTTTTTCATGATAAATCTATTTTAAGAAAAGAATTTAAACTCGGGCACAAAGTTCTAGTTTATGCGACGCGTTTGCATCTCTTTCCGGGAAAGCTGAAATCACGTTGGACCGACCCATACATTGTTCGACTAGTATTCCCTTTTGGGGCCGTGAATGTTGAGGATCCCAAAACCGGCTTTGTGTTCAAAGTGAACGGGCAACGCCTTAAGCCATTTTTGGAATTCCCACCTCAAGAGGAGTCCACCACTCTTGAAGATCCGACCTATACCTAACAAGCATAGGTGTTGTTTGTATATAACTTTTACTTTTATAAAAAAAAAAGAAAAAAAAATTTTAAAAAAAAAAGAACAAAAAAAAAGAAAAAAAATTGCTTTATTTGCTTTATTTTCTTTCCTTTTTTTTTTGGGTTTGATTTGATAAACATGACATTACGATTGAAATGTGATTGCAATGCATGCATGTTATGTTTTATCTAATTCTAACCAGTTTGTTTTTGTTGTGTGTGTACATATAGTAATTTTGCTTTGAATAATAGCTCTCTTTTCCTCATGAAAATCGAGACGAAAAAACCAAATGGGAGAGTGCCAATTTTTCGTTTCTTCACATTAAGGACAATGCGTTCTTCAAGTTGGGGGGGTAATGTACTTAAACTTTAATGGCTTTTCAATTTCGGAATTTTTCATGTGTTTAGAGCTTAAAAAAATAATTTTGAAAGTTTGAAAAATGATGAAAAAAAAAAAAGAAATAAATTTGATGATGATTGGTTCATTAGCTATTGGCATGAATTCCTTGATCTAGATGGAATTTTGAGTGATAATCTACCTTGCTTTACTTCAATTATTAGAATCATAACCCTAGAAGCATTCCTTAAAATGTGTAAATGCTTCAAGTAGAGAAATTCTTTTTCGTAACACTTAGAGTAATTTTTATTTTGTGAAAGAGGGGAATTTTCGTGTCCAAAAATGATGAAAGTTTTTTTTCGAAAAGATCCTCCAATAGAGAGGAAATGCATGGCACTTTGAAAAACTTGGATGACTTTTAATCCTAATATTGACTTAAAGCTTCACTTGACTAAATCATAAGTCTTCTGTTGTTTAATATTATGGATAGGTAAAGGTTACCATATGGGGAAAGGTTGGAATAGCTTCCTTCAAGCTTAATAAATAAGCATAAAATGTCAAATTTTATATAGTGAGTCTGCTGCCCCCCATAGAGATGAAAACCTCCTTGAACTAATTTAGCAAAAATTCGAGAAAATAGAATAGAAAAGTGCTTTTAGAAATGGACAAAAAATTGAAACTTTCGTTTTTGAAGGAAATTCCTCTTCCATCATCTTAATGATCAATACTTTTTGTGTTTAAAATGAGAATTTTGATAATATAAGGCTTAGCATGTGATTAAAGGGAAGTATTGAGTTAAGTTTCTAAGGAGATAAGCAATTTAGATATCATTCAAGGACCCACAAGTCTAGAAATAGTGATAGTATTGTCATAAGCTTTGCATAATTGAACTATTGAAATCATCATTCTCGTCATAGTTCACCATGATCAAACTTTTGATGTTTGTAGGTATCATCACGTGAAAACCTTCACGAGA